>CAUYUJ010016194.1:85000-94568 GCA_963575745.1 Prorocentrum cordatum | reverse complement strand
GCGTTGCGTTTCAGTTTGGACGGCTTGGCGTTCCGTGTTGTAGCGTATCGTGCGAGCTCTCTGCGCCGAGGGCGGCAGCACCTCACGTCCGAGATAAGAGTGGCAGTACCTCATCTCGGCTGCAGAATATACGCTTGGCCATTGTGGTTCCAAGGTATAAAGGGACTGACTGCCTGACTTCGGCTCGAGTGCAGCAGAAACGACATCCCGATACCGCAATCCCACGCTTCGAGAAGCGATTGTGTACGACCATCGATTCACTGATTCGTGACACGCTGCAGTTACCATACAGGAGAGGCGAGCCAGATCCTGTACCAATCAACATCGCCATCTAACACCTAGACGAAGTTGCAAGGGAGATCTGGGCTGAGGGTACTGTCTTGGATTGTCTTTCAGATCAGGTCCAATGGAGGAGTCCACACAACCTTCGACATATATGACTCCAACCACATATATACACCCATCGAGGGCCAATCATAAGATAGTGAGATCGAAAGATAGATCCGCCGGCCCCCTATTGGGGCTACCAGGCTGTAGGGTTAGGTTGCTGCTCCCTGCACCAGTTCCAGTCTCCAGTACCCTGCACCAGCTCCAGTTTCAAGTTTCCAATGTTACAATCTTGATTTCTGTTTGCGACTGCAAACTGTTACTGCCCGCGCGAGGGGAAGCCGAAAACTACCCTGGCTACCCTCCCCCATGAGGGTTCTCAGAATTTGTTTGGGGGGTCCTGGGCTACGTAAAAATACTTGAGACCCGCGCCTCCGAGGCCACGATCCTTTACAAATTACAACACATTCGCGCCCCCGGGGCCACGATCCTTTGTAAATTACACAGTAGTTGCGTCCCCGAGGCCATAAGCCCATGTAAATTGCACAATGCATAAAGCCTTATACATTACGCAATGCTCACGTCCCCCAGGACATGCACATTAGTAAATGTTAAACGATTCGCGTCCCTGGGGCCATATACCGTCGTCACTTACGCAATAATTGCGCCCCCCGAGGCCATAAGCCTTCGCGAAGTACACAATAGTTTTGCCCCCGAGGCCACAAGCCCTCTCAAAAATTCTACTATATTCGAGTCCCCGAGGCCATAAACCGATTTTGAAAACTATCCGATACTTGCGTCCCCGATGCCATAAACCTTCGCAAATTACGCGATGCTCGCGCCCCCGAAACTTTCAACCCTCGAAAAATTACACTCGATTCGCGTCCCCGAGGCCATGAACCCTTGTAAATTGCACCATGTTCGCGATCCCGAGGCCATAAGCCTTTTGCAACTTCCACAAGGCTCGCGCCCCGAGGCCAGGATTCCTTGCAAATTTCGGCGCGCTCGCGACCCCGAGGCCTCAGTCCCTCACAGCAGGCGCCGAGGAGCCCCAAGACCGCCCCAGCCGCGCGACTTCGCCCAATCTAGCCTCAATCAGCCCCCAGTCTTTCCAAGAGGGCCTCCAATGCACAGCATGCGGGGGCAAGTCCAATATGCACCGGATTCAACAGTATCATCTGAATACACATCTTTCTTGCCGATGACTCGTCGTCCTCGCATGAGGTTCCGACACTGCTTCGAGACGGCGCCCAGACCTCACACGGAGATCTTGCATGCCCCAGTATCCGAGAAAGGGCTTACGGTTATCGAAATCGCTACATCGATAGATATGCAGATAGATACATAGATATATTTATATTTATATATAGGTCGATTGATAAGATATAGATGTATTGGTACATCGATGTAAATATATATATATATATAAGTAAATGGATATACACATAGATAGATAGGTCGCGAGCCGAAAGCTGCACCCATCCCCCAAAACACACCCCTTGTCGCCCGAAGGATGGTCATGCGGGCAAGCTCCATTCACAAGAAGCCGTCTCGTGCTCTCCCCCGCCGAAGAGTCGCTCCTTCCTGGTACCCGCCTTCCCTCCCCTCCCGCGTCGCCAGCTCTCCTGCAACCGTCTCCGCGACGTGCGGGGGGAGCGTCATCGGGCGATGCGTGCTCTCGCCCTCGGGCACCTGCCAGGTCTTGGGCGCTTGCTTTAGGTCGGGCATGTCCCCCCACAGGCCGTTGTTGGGATGAAAGGTCAAAAATGCCCCAAAAGGTTCAAAACCAGATTCACTAAATACTCCGAAAATCGTCCCTGGACTATTTTTCCCTACATCCTAAGTGGGGTTCTTCTTTTCTCTGGACACCCCGCGCAGTCCTCCCTCACCCCTCTCTCCCTCGTCATCACTCACCCTCACTCGCTCCTTCACTCACTCATCGGCATCATCACCTTCATCAATCACACACTCACTGACACTCACACTCACTCAATCACACACAAACACATTCACTTCTCATCGTCACCATTATCATCATCTCTCACTCACTCATCCACTCACTCACCGTCATCATTGACTCAGTCATCATTTTGTCATCACTCACCCCCTGGCATGACAATGGAGGATGTATCAGGCGGGAGCCTCTTCTGTGAGTGAATTGCGAGGAAGTATCAGGCGGGAGCCTCCTCCTTATTGGGTCCGCATTTAATTTTCGACGATGCGGGTCATCGGCATCCTGTAACTGTCGTCACTTGGGCTCCTCAGGCCTGAAGATGGAGAAAGTATCAGGCGGGAGCCTCGTCTGTGAGTGAGTTATGAGGAAGACTCAGGCGGGAGCTCCCTCCCAAAGGGGCCCGCACTTCATGTTCGAATCCGAGGCGGGTCATCGGCATCCTGTACCTGTCGTCACTCTTGCGCTCCTCAGGCCTGAATATGGAGGACGTATCAGGCGGGAGCCTCGTCTGTGAGCGAATTGCGAGGAAGTATCAGGCGGGAGCCCCCTCCCTAAGGGGACCGCACTTCATGTTCGAATCCGAGGCGGGTCATCGGCATCCTGTAACGGTCGTCACTTTTGGGCTCCTCAAGCTTGACCTTGGAGGAAGTATCAGGCGGGAGCCTCGTCTGTGAGTGACTTGTGAGGGCGTCTCAGACAGTAGCTCCCTCCCGCAGGGGCCCGCATTTCATCTTTGAATCCGAGGCCGGTCATCGGCATCCTGTAACTGTCTTCGCTGTTGGCTTCTCAGGCCTGAATATGCAAGCGGGAGCTCCCTCCCAAAGTGGCCCGCACTTCATGTTCGAATCCGAGGCGGGTCATCAGCATCCTGTAACTGTCTTCATTTTTGCGCTCCTCAGGCCTGAGTATGGAGGAAGTATTACGCGGGAGCCTCGTCTGTGAGTGATTTGTCAAGAAGTCTCAAACGGGAGCCCCTTCCCTAAGGGGACCGCCGTTCATGTTCGAATCCGAGGCGGGTCATCGACATCCCGTAACTGTCGTCATTTTTGCGCCCCTCAGGCCTGAATATGGAGAAAGTATCAGGCGGGAGCCTCGTCTGTGAGTGAATTGTGGGGAAGACTCAAGCGGGAGCTCCCTCCCAAAGGGGCCCGCACTTCATGTTCGAATCCGAGGCGAGTCATCAGCATCCTGTAACTGTCTTCATTTTTGCGCTCCTCAGGCCTGAATATGGAGGGAGTATCAAGCGGGAGCCTCGTCTGTGAGTGATTTGTCAGGAAGTCTCAGGCGGGAGCTCCCTCCCTAAGGGGCCCGCACTTCATGTTCGAATCCGAGGCGGGTCATCGGCATCCTGTAACTGTCTTCACTTTTGCCCTCCCCAAGCCTGAATATGAAGGAAGTATCAGGCCGGAGCCTCGTCTGTGAGTGAATTGTGAAGACGTCTCAGGCGGGAGCCCACTCCCTAAAGGGCCCGCCGTTCATGTTCGAATCCGAGGCGGGTCATCGGCATCCTAAAACTGTCGTCACTTTTGGGCTCCTCAGGCTTGAGCTTGGAGGAAGTATCAGGCGGGAGCCTCGTCTATGAGTGAATTTGGAGGAAGTCTCAGGCGGGAGCTCCCTCCCAAAGGGGCCCGCACTTCATGTCCGGCATCCTGTAACTGTCGTCACTCTTGCGCTCCTCAGGCCTGAATGTGGAGGACGTATCAGGAGAAGCCTCGTCTGGGAGTGAATTGCGAGGAAGACTCAGACGGGAGCCCCCTCCCTAATGGGACCGCCGTTCATGTTCGAATCCGAAGCGGGTCATCGGCATCCTGTAACTGTCGTCACGTTTGGGCTCCTCCTCAGGCCTGAATATGGAGGACGTATCAGGCGGAGGTCTCGTCTGTGAGCGAAGTGCGAGGAAGTCTCAGGCGGGAGCTCCCTCCCTAAGGGGCCCGCACTTCATATTCGAATCAGAGGCGGGTGATCGGCATCCTGTAACTGTCGTCACTTTTGGGCTCCTCAGGCTTGAACTTGGAGGAAGTATCAAGCGGGAGCCTCGTCTGTGAGAAAATTGTGAGGAAGTCTCAAGCGGGAGCTCCCTCCCTAAGGGGCCCGCACTGCATGTTCGAATCCGAGGCAGGTCCTCGGCATCCTGTAACTGTCGTCACTCTTGCGCTCCTCAGGCCTGAATATAGAGGAACTACCAAGCGGGAGCCTCGTCTGTGAGCGAATTGCGAGGAAGTCTCAGGCGGGAGCTCCCTCGTCGTCATCATCGTCGTCGATGTCTGGTCGGCGTTCTGATTTTGGCGTCTGGGGGCCGTTCGGGGGCCCCGGGGCCGTCGAACATTGCCCCAGGACGACAAACTGCGCCCGATACACTTCGGTGGAGGTCTGAGGACCGATTTTGAAGACCGAGGTCTGACGAAGGGGTTCACGTCGAGGTTCGAACTCCTAAGCTCAAGAGTCGAGGTCCGAAGCTTTTCGGCCCCCAGGGCCCCCCTCGTCGCCACGGCTGGCGGGGAGGGAGGGGGAGAGCGAGGGGGGCGAGGGGGAGGAGGAGGAGGAGGAGGAGGGAGGAGGAGAGGAGGAGGAGGATGAGGAGGAGGAGAGGAGAAGGAAGAGGAGGGGCAGGAGGAGGAGGAGAGGAGGAGGAGGGCCGTCGTGGAATCCTGTAACACTCGTCACTGTTGGGCTTCCGACGCTTCAATTTGGAGAACGCATCGGGCGGGAGCATCCTCTTTGAGTGAAGTACAAGCAAGTTTCAGGTGGGAGCCCCATCCGTATGGGGTCCGCAGATCATGTTAATAATCCGAACGGGTCATCCCATCCCTGTAACTGTCGCCACTTCTGGGTTCCTGAAGTTTGCATTGAGCGAGGCGAAAAGCTCTTGGCCTGGTCAGGTCAGTCTGCGAGCCTCTGGCCGCGTACGACTCTTGTATAATCCAGCCAGCCTCGGCGAGCGCCTCTGGCCTCGTCACCCGTGCGAGCCTCTGGCCGCACAGGTGGTTTTCATGTTGTCGATGGCGAAAGCCTCTGGCCCCGTCAACTGCGTGAGTTTGGCTTCGCGCTGCCTCCCGCATGAGCGCCGCGGCGCGCAGCTAGAGGCCCGCGGGGTTGTCCCCACGGTCTGGCCCGCGGGGTTGTCCCGACGGCCTGCCCCCGCGCCACAGCGGCCCGCGGGGTTGTCCCAAAGGCATGGCCCGCGGAGCTGTCCCAAAGGCTTCGCGAACCAGCCGTCGGCGAATGCGCGCGCGCTGGCCGAGGCGGCGACGGCGCCGAGGGAAATCGATTTGCTTGCCCCGACCAGGGGGAAGGGGGGAGCACATGAAGAAGAAGCAGGGGAAGGACGACGACGGGGAAGGAATTGGGAGAGGGCGACGATGATGAGGAGAAGGAGGAGGAGGATACATAGAAGGAGGAGGAGAAGAAATAGAAGGAGGAGGAGGAGGAGGAGGAGGAGAGGGCAGAGCAGAGGGCGAGAGGAGGGTGTCTGCCAGGGCGAGGAAGAAAAGGCTAAAGGCAAGCTGAACAGATTCTCATGTGGGGTCCTTCCGTCGGAGTGCATTTATTTTTTTGGGATACGCCTCCTGTCGAGGAACATGCCCGACTTAACTTGCTGCGGGCGGCGGAGGCTGCTCTCAGCTCCGCTGCCTTGCGAAGCGGGGACCTCTCTGGAGCCACAGCCCTGCGGAACCGACGCTCTGGGACCCCAGCGCGCAGTGGACACCGTCAATCCGTATCGTAGGGGTGCGCGGTAAGGGTGCGAGGGCCTTAGGGGGCCATGCCCATGTTTCTTCGAGCGAGGTTGGCCAGCGAAAGCTACCAAGGATGGGCCGAAGGGGCAAGGATGCAAAGGGTACCCCTGGGAAGGCTGCCCATCCTTGTTGTGCGGGTTGAGTCTGTGGACAGACCCGGGCCCCAGAGGGCCCGCCCAGATCCCTGTCCACCGCCCGCCGGGGTCTCCGAGAGTCGGTCCTCCGGGCGGTGGTCCACCGCCCGCCGGGGTCTCCGAGACTCGGTCCTCCCGGCGGCGGACGTGCACAGGTCCCCGCCTGGGAGGCCTCCTCCCCTCCGCGGCTGGCCTCGCCTCCCCATGCCAAACCCCCGTCCCAGCCTCCCTCACTCATCCTACAGGGGAGGCCAGTCCACAAGAAGCCTTCCACGAGAAACCCAACCCTGAGACCCCCGGGACGTCCAGTGATGTTTGGTGTGGGAACGTCACGCTTTCCATTGCAAAACTATCGAAACCCAAGAAAACCAAAGCACCCTGGAGGCAAGCAGGGTGCTTCTTGGCACGGGTTTCCACTGTAACCCTCTCTTTCTCCCAGTCTCCTCCCCATCTTCTCTGTCACATCGCGCCGCCACGCGCGTCGAGCCCACATCGGACGTCGAGCCCGCGTCGAATGCACGTCGAATGCGCTCTGAATCCGTGTCGAACCCGCGTCGGATACCAAATTACCATGCGACGTGCCCAACCCGTATCCACGAAGAGGCAAGGACACTGGGATGAGCATTGCGGATGATGGCATGACAAGGACCCCGATTAGTTGAGACAAGTGATGGGGGGACCCGCGTGATACACGACCCAGATAGATGTCAGACCACATGGAAAAGTGCAGAAATGAAGCGGGAGCGCGAGAGCAAAGTAGCACATGGCATGCAGTGGCAGGCAGCGAAGCCGAGGCATCTCTTTGATTTGAATGATATGTTACTCCGCTGGACCCCCAGCAGCCCTCGAGAGTGGTGGCGGCTTCGCAGTTCGCAGCACCCCCCAGGGATGACGAGGTCTAGCCTGGGTCCCCGCACGGAACCCATTTTGCTGCCCCCCCCCCGCCCAGCAGCCCTCGAACGTGGCGACGGCTTCGCAGTTCGCAGGCCCACCAGGCATGGCGAGTACTAATCTGAATCCCCGCCTGGTACCTACTATGCTGGCCCCTCCCAGCAGCCTCGAACGTGGCGACGAGTATGACGAGGTCCAATATGAGTCCCCGCTCGCTGGAAAGTGGCAACAGCTACGCAGTTCGCAGCCTCCAGGGATGGCGAGCTCTAATCTAAATCTGCGGGACGACGTCACTCCGCTGGATCACCCAGCTGCCCTCGAACACGGCGACGGGTTCGCAGATCGCAGCCGCCCGGGCACGGCGAGGTCCAACCTGAATCTGCGGTAAGACCTCGCCCAGCTGACCCCCACAGCCGTCGAAAGTGGCAACAGTTTCGCAGGTCGCAGCTTCCCCCCAGGACTCGCGAGGTCCAATCCGAGTCTCCGGTAAGACGGCACTCTGCTGGCCCCCCCAGCAGCCCTCGAAAGTGGTGACAGTTCCGCAGTTTGCAGACATGGCAAGGTCTAGTTTGAATCTGCGGCAAGGCGTCACCACCCCGCTGACCCCCAGCAGCCCTCAAAAGTGGCGGCAGTATCGCGGTTCGCACCCCCCCAGGCATGGCGAGGTCTAATCTGAATCTGCGGTAAGACGTTACGTTACCCCGCTGCACACCCAGCAGCCCTCGAAAGTGGCGACGGTTTCGCAGTTCGCACCCCCCAGGCATGGCAAGATCCAATCTAAAACTGCGCATGGTGCCCACTACGCTGGCCACCAGGCAGCCCTCAAAAACGGCAACAGTTTTGCAGTTCGCATCACCTGCGGGATGGCGAAGTCCAATCTGAACCTGCGCCTGGTACACACGATGCTGGCCCACCCAGCAGCCCTCGAAACTGGCGACTGTTTCGCAGTTCGCAGCCCCCCAGGGATGGCGAGGTCCCATCTGAGTTTGCGCCTGTTACCCGCGATGCTGCACCCCCCCACCAGCTCCCAAACATGGCGACAGGTTCGCAATTCGCAGCTCACAGAGACGGCGAGGTCCAATCTAAATCTGCGCCTGGCAACCACCATGGATGGCGAGGTCCAATCTGGACCTGCGCCTGGCACCCACCATGCTGGCGCTCCCAGCAGCCCTCGAAACTGGCTGACGGTTTCAAAGCTCGCAGCCCCCCGGGGGTGGCGAGCTCAAATCTGAGCCTGCGCCTGGCTCCCGCTATGCTGGCCCCCGCAGCGGCCTTCGAGAGTGGTGGCGGTTTTCGCGGTTCGCAGCCCCCCGGGGGTGTCGAGCTCCAGTCTGAGTCCGCGCCGGACACCCACCGTGCTGGCCCACCCAGCAGCCCTCGAAAGCGGCAACACCTCCCAAGGGCGGCGAGGTCCAATCTGAGTCTGCGCATGGTGCCCACTACGCTGGCCCCCCCCCAGCACCCCTCGAAAGCGGCGACACTTCCACAGTGTGCACCCCCCAGGGATGGCGAGGTCGGATCTGAGTCCGCGCCTGGTACCCACTATGCTGTCCCACCCAGCAGCCCTCGAAAGTGGCGACAGATCCGCAGTTCGCAGCCCCCCAGGGATGGCGAGGTCCTATCCAAATCTGCGCATGGTAGCCCACTATGCTGAACCCCACAGCAACCCTCGAAACACGACAACGGCTTCGCATTTCGCAGCCCCTAGAGGATGGCGAGGTCGAATCCGAGTCCGCGCCTGGTACCCACACTACTATGCCGTCCCCCCAGCAGCCGTCGAAAGTGGCAACGGTTTCGCAATTCGCAGACCGCCAGGGATGGCGAGGTCCAATCTGAGGCCCGCGTATTGCACCCACTATGCCGGCCCCCCAGCAGCCCTCGAAAGTGGCGACGGTTCCGCAGTTCGCGGCCCCCGCAGGATTGCGACGTTCCAAACTGAGTCCGCGCCTGGTACCCACTTTGATGGCGCCCCCAGCAGCCCTCGAAACTGGCGACACGTTCTCGGTTCGCAGCACACCAGGGGTGACGAGGTCATCTCTGACCCTGCGCCTGGTACCCACTTTGCTGGCCCTCCCAGCAGCCCTCGAAAGTGGAGATAATTTCGCAGTTGGCAGCCCCCCAGGGATAGCGAGGTCGAATATGAGTCCGCGCCTGGTGCCCACTATGCTGGCACACCCAGCAGCCCTCGAGAGTGGCGACCGTTCCGCAGATCGCAGCCCCCTAGAAATGGCGGGGTCCAATCTAAATCTGAGCCTGGTAGCCACTATGCTGGCCCACCCCACCAGCCCTCGAGAGTGGCGGCACTTGCACAGTTCGCCACCCCCCAGAGATGGCGAGGTCCAGTCTGGACCTGCGCCTGGTACCCACTATGCTGGCCCCGGGAGCAGCCCTCGAAAATTACAACAATTCCGCAGATCGCAGCCCCCCGCGGACGGCAATGTCCAATCTGAGGCCGCGCCTGGTACCCACCACTCTTGCCTCCCCAGCAGCCTTCAAAAGTGGCGACGGTTTCGCATGTCGAAAACTCC
>CAUYUJ010016194.1:80000-82500 GCA_963575745.1 Prorocentrum cordatum | reverse complement strand
TTTTCGGGACGCATGGGGACGGTGGCACTGAAGCTTTTGATGGAGCTCCCTATAGGGCCACGAAACGCTGCACTGGGTGAATGAAAATGCCACGTTGGGTGTTTCGGAACGCTTGCGGACAGTCCCACTGGGGCCTTCGGTGGGGCTCCCTATGGGGCCACGAAACGGTGTACTGGGTGGGTGAAAATTCCACATTGTGTTTTCGGGACGCATGCGGACGGCGGCACTGGGGCCTTCGGTGGAGTTCCCTATGGAGCCACGAGACGATGTACTGGGTGGGCGAAAATGCTAAATTAGGTGTTTCGGGACGCACGCGGACGGTCCCACTGGTGATTTCGGTGGAGTTTCCTGTAGGGCCACGAAACGCTGTAATGGGCATGCGGGACGCATGCGGGCGGCAGCACTGGGATCTTCGGTGGGGCTCTCTATGGGGCCACGAAACACTGTACTGGGTGGGTGAAACGCAGGGAGGAAGAGGAGGAGGAGGAGGAGGAGGAGGAGAACCACGAAACGCTGTACTGGGTGTGCGGGACGCATACGGGCGGCACCACTGGGACCTTCGGTGGGGCTCCTTTTGGGGCCACGAAGCACTGTACTTGGTGGGTGAAACGCGGGGAGGAGGAGGAGGAGGAGGAGGAGGAGGAGGAGGAGAACCACGAAACGCTGTACTGGGTGGGGGGGGGCGCATACGGGCGGCAGCATTGGGACCTCCGGTGGGGTTCCGTTTGGGGGCCACGAAGCGCTGTACTGGGTAGGGGAAACGCAGGGACAAGGGAGAGGAGGGCCACGAAACACTGTATTGGGTGTGCGGGACGCATGCGGCCGGCAGCACTGGGACCTTCGGTGGGGCTCCCTTTGGGGCCACGAAACATTGTACTGGGTGGGTGAAACGCAGGGAGGAGGAGGAGGAGGAGGGAGGAGGGAGGAGGGGGAGGAGGAGGGAGGACGCGGGGCGGTCTCTCTTCAAAACGAGGACTGGTTGAGAAAAATGGCTCGCGCATAAAACAATTCTTTATACATGCATTAAAATCGATATGTACATATTGTGTACATACGTTTACGAGTAAGTACGTATGTATGTATGTATATGTTTGTATGTATGTATGTATGTTTGTATGTATGGATGTATGTATGTATGTATGTTTGTGTGTAAGTATGTATGTATGTATGTATGGGTGGATGGATAGATGGATGTATGGATGTATGTATGTATGTACATATGTATGTATGTACCCCTATATATCTATCCCTCTCTCTCTCCCTCTCTCTCTCTCTCTTTCCTTCTCGCTCTGTATCTCTCTCTCTCTCTTTCCCTCTCTCTTTTTCTCTCTCTCTCTCTCTCTCTCTCTCTCTCTCTCGGAATTCCAACGAGGATGTGACATGCTTGAAAACAACCGGAAGGGGCGAGGGGAAGGGAAGAGGGCTACGCGCCGCTGCCGCCTGGCCCGCGGCCCGTCTGGTGGCCGACCGCGCGGCCTGGGCGCCCCGCGACGTCCTTCCCTACGCGGCGCCGCAAGGCCGGCACTGGGCGGACCCCACATTCAGCGGGCCCGGGCCACGCCCATGGCCAGCCGCGCGCTGAACAGCGCCCGCCAGAGGGCCCCCAGCACGCGGGCAAGACGCCGCGGCCACACTGACACTGCGCCGCCAGGACAGCAAGCTCGTCCAACCAGTTCGAGAGCCTGCCATCCACGCGGCAACAGGTTTCGACGACGCCTGGGAATACGGCCCTACCGCCAGCGTCTGGGCACCAGTGCCCATTGGAGAAAGCGCCCGCCGCAGCGACTGCGCCTGGCGTCGCGGCAGCCACCCCAAGACGCGCGCGGCCGCGGGGCGGGACGCACCGGGGGCGTCGGGTACCCGAACAGCTCTCCACGTCCAGGACGGCCTCCTCCAGGACCTCCCTGCCGTCCCGCCGACGCTTCTTCAGGCCGAGCTCGGGCACGGTTTGCTTTGGGAGCGCCGAATGCCCTGCGTCGCGTCGTGCTAGCGCCAGAACGCCGTTCAACGAGCCGCGCCGCACCAAACTGTGGGGGCCCGTATTAGTACACAGCGTGGTCCCCATAGATGTCCAGAGCCTGGCTGCAATGGTCCGACTGGCCCGTCGACTTCGCATGCATGTACGCCGCCAGGGTACGCTGGAAAGCCGAGTCTGAGCAAGCCAGCCATGACAAATTTGTCGTCCGTACTTCTGGCCACTATACTACGACGCTGGAACTCGCTGAGCCACCGGCTGGAGACAGACCCCGCGCAGCGCGGCAGGCGCACCAACTCTCGTTGCGACACAGAGCAGCGAGCCCGTAGAGCCTTCCGCAACTCGGACTGCAATGCCTCCAGCAGCGCCCCTTGTACCTTGCGTGGCTGACCCCAAAACAAAGAGAATGAGGTGGTCGCAGACGAGGCCCCGCGGACAACCGTGCAGTCGGGCCGCACATGCACGCCGCGCTGGACCAGCGCTGTGCAACAGCGCTACGCCGCCCGAATCCACGATCTCCACGAT
>CAUYUJ010016194.1:65000-75000 GCA_963575745.1 Prorocentrum cordatum | reverse complement strand
ATGAATGGAGAAGTGCTGGCAAGCATGCGCGCCCTTCGACGCTGCCGTGGTCATCCGTGCCAGCTCGACTGGCCCGGCGGCTGGGGCAGAGAGCCGCACTGTGCCCGACACGACCCCTGAAGCGGCAGAGAAACAACAAAAAATGGAGGCCTGGTGCCGTGGACTCGAGGAGCCCGCTGAACTCCGCAGGAGCACCATCGAAGGCGATGCGGGCCCGCCGGCGGCAGGCGCATCTGGGCCGAGCCCCTGCAGACGGCGGCGTCCACGCAGGGTGCGCGCCACACAGTGCACGAGACGCGCCCCGCAACCTTCCACTGCACGCTGCCGTCCTGGGTGCTCCGCTCTGCATCGCCATCCATTCTGTCGCGACTGTTAAGGCCTCGGGTTGCGCACAGACAGCACCCCAGGTAATCCGGGTTCCTCGAGTAGTCCAGGGCGGTCTCAACGCCCCAGCGCCGCCTCCGAAGGCGCCCCTGGGATGGGGTGTTGAGACCGCCCCAGACTACTCAGGAGGCCTGTTGAGGCCAGCTCGGATTACCTGGGGAAGCTGTCTGCGCCAACCCCCGAAGCCTTACCAGTCGCGAGCGTGCCGCCTCAGGTCCATCGACCGTCGCGTGCCCCCCACCGGCAGGCTGGGGGAAGCTCCTCTGCCGGCGGTCTGCCGACGTCGCAGCGAAACCCCACGACGACCCCTGTTCCCCCCCCGTCCCACTCCCCCTCCCCACGATTACCTCCGCTCCTCCCTCCAGTGGCGCAGGGCCACGAGAGAGCGGTCGTGACTTCCCGAGTTAGTCCATCGTAAACGGTGCGAGCGTCGCTAAACATGCAGGCTTTGGCGAGCGCGCTTGCAGAGGCCGTTTCGGGTCGGCCTTTTCTCCACCCAGCCGAGCACACAGTGCGAGGCCTCCGCCATACCACCCAAGTGCGAAGCCTCTCCTCTGCCCGTTCCTTGCACAGTGTTGGAACGCCTGTGCAGACGCAACGCCTGGCCTACAAAAGGAAACAAATATTCAGCGACGGCGTGAAACGGTCCTTTACCTCTGCACGCACGAACGCCAGACGCGGACGAGGATCCTTGCTGCCTTCCAAATGGGCCGAGGGCCTCTGAGTAGTCGGATCAGTAGCCAGAGTATTTTGCTTGTGGGTGCGTCCACCTGTCGAGGAAGAGACAGATCAAGGATGAGGGGAGAGTATCAGCAAGATGGCCTCCACCGTACCGGATACCTGCCAACCAGTACTGGCCCATACCTTACTGGGCCAACAGGCCAAAACCACTGTACCAGACGATACTGTATATGCCTCGACCACCGTACCAGACGATACCGTACCGTCGATGACACCGTAGTGGACGATACCTTCCTGGCGGCGTATACCGTCCCAGACGATACGGCACCGTGCCGCACACTTTATCGACCACGTCTCCGTCGCTGTCGTAATCGATCATCGTCGTCACCATCGCCGAGGAGACCCCCCGCGGCGACCCCCCGCGGCGACCCCCCGTGGCGACCCCCCCCCGTGGCGACCTCCCTGTGGCGACCCCCCGTGGCGACCCGTCGTGGAGACCCCCCCGCGTGGCGGGTGGCGAACCCCCCCGTGCCGACAACCCTGCGACGACCCACACGTGGCGGCCCCATATACCCCCCCGCGGCGATTCCCCCATGGCGACGCCCGCGGCGACCCCGCCGAGGTGACCTCCCCGTGGCGGCTCCCAAAACCGTCCGGTGACCCCGAATCCCCACCGACTCACTACACGGTGTGATCACCACCCCGTGCGGGGGCCCCCGAGAACGAGAGGGAGGAGAGGGCGACCGCGGAAGGGGGGGAGGGAAGTGGTCAGGCGCGCAGAAGCGGGAGAATTCCGCGGTGAGCGGACCGGAGCGCACAGCCAGGGCAGCGAGGTCGGGGCAGCAGCTGGGGCCAGCAGATGGCGGAAAACAGGCCTCTGTTTTTTCGAGCCGCAGGACGCCCTGGACGGCCACCCCCGTTCGTCGAACGAGCGTGAATCATTGAAAAATCGCCACCAGCTCTCGGCAACGGCTGCGACAAGCAGGGCGATGGACACCCGCTGCTGGATTGACCCTCATTGGCTCGCACAAGGGCATGCTAGCACTACGTGTTCTCCTCGGAGGCGTGCATCCGACCCGAACATATAGGACACCCATCTTGTAGTATATCGTTTCCCGAGCGGTGTGGCCAGAAAGTGCCCGCCACAACGCATATACCATAAGATTTCTCGGTGCGCGCGTCGCCCATGGGGGGCGACGCACACATATTATTAGTATGCTTGGATGACGCCGATTGATGCCAGTACTATGCCCGTGCTGGAGCCCTCAAGCTTGGAACACGGGCTGCCGACAATGCCTGGCTCCGTAGATGCAACGGTACAGAGCAGGCACTCCAGACCCCCGACGTTTTGAGTTTACCAAGACGTCGATCCCCAGAGGTCTCGACCCATTCCTCGGGACCAGCTTTTTCATCCCGAGTCGCTTTTTGACGGCCCCGAGGCCTGGCGAGGGCCCCAGGAAGCCAAAAATACTGAGAAAAACACATGTCATGATTTCTTCATGACTCGAGAGGCTCTGGGACTCAAGCCCCAAGTTCGGGTGCTGCTAGAAGTGCCCCTGGCCCAAGGTGCCCCCAACCTTTCGCTCATCTTTGGAGCCCCTGGGAACCTCTGGGCCTCGCGAGGGGTTCTCTGAAGGCCTTGGGGGCCTCCCTGGAAATCCTGGGGGGGCACCTTGGGCCGGGGGCACTTCTACCAAGACCCGTTAATCACCGAGCGCGTTCCAATACTCGAAAAATGCCTACTCGCAAGCGTCCGAACATGTCTTCAACTACGTGATGGTTCGTAAATCCCCCGCGGCGGATCCAGGCCATTTGCGAGCAGCTACTCTGCGAGTTGCGGAACGCTTCGAGATACAGTGGAGGCCAACCCACCAGAAACCGTCCACAAGAAACGCAACCCTGAGACCCCAGGACGCCCATCGACTTCTGGTGTAGGAACGTCACACCTTCGCTAGCGATAAACCATCGAGACCCAAGAAACCCTGGGCACCTTGGAGGCAAGCAGGGTTTCTCGGCAGGGGCATAGGGAAACTAACAATGACGTGAACATAAAAACTCGGAGGTCCGCGCGGATTCCTCGGATCGGCGCTGGACCCCCCTCCCTGGCGCGCGGAGCGCGCCATGGGCGCCGCCAGGGGGGCCCCAGCGCCGATCCGAGAAACCCGCGCGGACCTCCGAGGTTCTATGCTTCCGGCACCCTTCGCTCCCCAGGGGCTTCCACTGCAGGTGCTCGAGGGACACGCCCACCAGCCACAGCTGGGGGAGCTGTGGTCCTTACCCCCATGGGGGAACCCATCGCATCGACGATCTCTCGAGAGGGGTGTCGAAATCGATGGGCCCCCCAGGGGGGGCAAGGACCACAGCTCCCCAAGCTGTGGCTGGCCTGACACGTCCGCCCCCCCACCCCGGCACGGACGCGGCCCCCCGCGGAGCGCGCAGGGGCGGGGGCGGGCCGCCGACGGCCCGGCGGCCCCGTCTCGCCGCCGCTGCTCCTGCGCGCAGGGCCGCGCCGGGAGCGGCGAGCCGCGCGGGCACGCGGGGGGAGCCCCAACCCCACGAGATTTAAGTCGGGCCTGTCCCCCTACAGGCCGATTTTCTATGAAAAATTACAAAGAATCTAGAATACCCCCCAAAAAATGTCACAAATAGTATTTAAAAAAAACGTCCCCATACTATTTGTTGACTGTTTTGAAAGATTCCTCCTGTAGAGGGACAGGCCCGACTGAACACGAGATGTTCTGTTCATGCACACAGCTGCCAAGCATCACATCAGGGAGGACGGCGCCTCCTCCCAGGGGTCTCGGTCACGACGGCTCGCACCACAGCCCCCGCACGCGCCGACAAAATGTGGCCGTCTTTGTCCCGGCCGCGTGGCCGATACAACATGTAAAGCGGCGAGGGGTGCCATCGACAGTGTTCGACCTTCGACGGCTCGACGAGAACCCCACGAGAAGCTCGACCTTCGACCTTCGGCGGCGAGCGAGGGGGGGAGGGCGGGAGAATGTCGGACTCGAGGTTCGGGGTTCGAGGCGTTCGAGCGTGTTCGTCGGTTCTCCGCGGGGTTCCAGTCTCGGGTTCTTGCCGGCAGCTGCGCCTCGCCGAGGGCGCTCAGAGGGTGCCCGCGTCGTCCCGGAGAGCCCTCGGAGACCCGACGTATGGCCCAAACACCAGATTCGGCGGCGCGCCCAGGGGGGGGGAAGTGAGAAGGAGAAGGCCCTCTCAGAAGGCGGGCCTTCTCAGAAGCCCTGCGGCCTGCTGGGAAGTCCTCGGCGACTTTGGGGAAGGCCCGGAAGGCTTCCCAGAGGGCAGGGGGGGCTTCCGAGCGAGAAGGCCCGGGCTCTCCCACTTCCCCCCTGGACGGGTGTTGCCAGAAGTGCCCCTGGCCCAAGGTGCCCCCGGTTTCCCGCTCCCTTTGGGGGGCCCTGGGACCCCCTGGGCCACGTGCGGGATGCTCTGGAAGCCGTCTGGGCCACCCCGAGAATCCTGGGGGCACCTTGGGCCAGGAGCACTTCTAGCAACACCCGATGCCCGAGCTCGCCGCCGAGAACTGGAACTTCCAACGTCGAGAATCGAGGCTTTGGGGAGGCGTCTGGCTGTCTCTTGCACCTCCTGTGGGCGTTCTCGTCGCCCCGGCAGGATCTCCATGGAAGGAGCAAATGGTTGCCTAAGTTTACCCGTATAAGCTGCACACCCCATGTAGCATCTTGTGCCGGTAGGGGACACTTCGTCCAACCTGACCTGCCCTGTGTAGCCTCGCACTCCATGTAATCAGTGCGCTTTGAGGGCGACAATAACGTCCGCCTCCGCCCTGAGCAGTTTACCATTTCCCCCGGGGATTCGATGCGTCTCCTCGGGCCCAGAGGACAGGTAGCCCCTGTTCATTTTCATGTTACTCTGGCCAGATCACACCAGGACAGGCCCAGAGGTTGACCATTGACCACGGGGCCCAGACCTCCTCGCGTCTCAGAGGGGGGAAAAGAGCGGCAGAAGGCTTTTGCCTCACGGCCCTGGCCCTCACCACGGCCCTGGGGCCCCTCCAAAGACGACTCGGGACGAAAAACTTGTCCCAGGGAAGGGGTCGAGAGACCCCTGGGGCTCCACGGTGAGAAAAAATAAATCACGGCGCCGCAGGTGTGGGGAGGTGAAGATCCCCGACCACAACGACGACGGCGAAGATCTTCGAAACAATTACGGTCGACCCGTCTCATAAGGATGCGCGATAAGGACGCAAGGGCCTTGGACACCCACGTCGAAGCTTCTCGAGCGGGGCGAAGCCAACGAACGTGGCCAAGGATGGACCGAGGAGGCAAGGACGCAGGGGAAGGCTGCCCATCCTTACCATGCGGGTCGACTGGGAGGCCGAAGCTGTCTACAGTGCTGAGAGCCGTCTGGGAGCCTCTGGAGGCCTTTGGGGGGGGGCTCCCAGAAGACCGCCGGAGAGGAGGCGAGAGGGGCAGCGGCGCGAGGGCGCTGGGGGGAGAGGCGAGCCCAGCCCTTCGGGCGCGGGCCTCGCCCGGAGCCCCACTGGTCGCCAGCCGCCGCTCCCCTTGTCACTGCGCAGCTTTCGGGGGGGGGCGCGACGCTCGCGCGGTCACGCACCCCCCCACCCTGGAGAGCGGGCTGGGGAGGGGCCGAGAGGTGGGGCCGCGGCAGGACTCCCTCTGGCAGGCTTGCCTGGGCCTTCGGGGGGTGGCGCGAGGGGGCCAAAACCAAGCCTCGCACGCAGCCGCTGCAGCGTCGCGCTCAACGGTCGGGGGGCCCCCTTGGGCCCGCACCAAAGGTCACATCGCCGACGACGCTGAACCCCATCGGGAGCAGAACGTGCCGATGTCCAGGGAGCTCGTGCGTCGGTCCCGCATCTTGGAGTGCCGTGCCGGGACGCACGCGACACCAAATGGCACGCTGAAGACAACACGTGAGAGTGTACAGTCAACCCGTGTCATGAGGATGCGCGATAAGGATGCAAGGGCCTGGGACGGCCGTTTCGAAGCTTTCCGAGCGGGACGCGCGGCCAACGAACGTGGCCAAGGATGGCCCGAGAGGGTACCGTTGGGAAGGTTGCCCATCCTTACCATGCGAGTTTACCTTACCGGCCTCGCGCCCCTATTGAATTCGCAATCTTCCCCGGCAAGTGGCCCTCATGGAGCCCTCGCGCACCTCAGCTCCCAGACCCCGCCGCGGAGGTCGCAGGCCCGAAGCGGCGGGCGGAGATGGTGAAAATGGTGCTGCCATCCTTCCGGCACCTGACGCCACCATGCAAGGTGCCCTTGGGAAGGTGGCCTGTCCTTGCTATGCGGGTTGACTGTACGTAGCTCTTCAGTGCTGCTGCACCAGGACACGAGGAAGCGAGGCGGCGGACGCACGAGGTGAGATGGCAGGCTACACAAGAAAGGGGGGAACGAGGACGACGAGGCCACCGCCCCCCTCGCGGGAGCGAGCGAGGAAGCGAAAAGAAAACAGGAAAAGAGCGAAGGCGCAGCAGACGGGGGGAACGGACCACGAGCGCCAGAGAGGGGCGAACGCATCACCGTGGCTGGCAGGTGCGCCCCCACACCCCTTTGACAAGTGGCACGCGTGCCATTGCCCTTGCACTGACAAGGAGGGGGGAGGAGGAGGAGGAGGAGGAGGAGGAGGAGGAGGAGGAGGAGGAGGAGGAGGAGGAGGAGGAGGAGGAGGCGGAGGAGGAGGGGGAGGAGGAGGAGGAGGAGGAGGGGGAGGAGAGAGGAGGAGGAGGAGAGGAGGGGAGGCGGAGGAGGAGGAGGAGGACGACGACGACAACGACGACGAGGAGGCGGAGGAGGAGTTGGAGGTGGTGGAGGGGGGGATAGAGAGGACGAGAAGAGGACGATTCAGGAAAAGGAGGACACAGGAGACGGAGGACGAGGAGAGGGAATGGGGAGGGAGGACGAGGAGGGAGAAGGCCGAGAAGGAAAGGGGAGCGCTGGGAGCAGGGAGCGGAGTAAATAGACGAGAAAGGGAAATAAGTGGAGAGAGTAGAAGCAATCACAGAGGCGAAGACGGCGAACAGGGATCTGCAGGGAGGGCAGGACGATGATTCGGGACTGGCGGTCGAGACAGCCGGGGGCCACGGCGAAATCCAGAGGGCTGACCCGCAGGGCCGACAGTGCCGAAATGCACAGGTCGGGGCGGAAGGGCGCGCTGGCTGGTCGGCGAGGAGGAGCAGGGTTGGATGCGTCGGGAGGGGGGCGCGGCGCCGCCGCTGTGCCGAAATCAAAGGGTCGCGGCGCACGGGGCGCGCTGGCTGCCGGGCGGGGAGAAGCTGGGCTGGCTGCGGGGGGGGGGGGAAGGGCGCGGCGCCGCTGCTGTGCCGAAATAAAAAGGTCCTGGCGGAGGGGGGCGCGCTGGCTGGTGGGCGAGGAGAGGGGCTTGGCTGGCTGTGGGGGGGAGGGCGCGGCGCCGGTGGCGTGACGAAATAAAAGAGTCGTGGCGGAAAGAACGCGCTGACTGGCGTGCATGGATGACCTGGGCTGGCCGTGGGTGCGCGGTGCTGGTCCCGAGCCGAAATAAAGGGGTCCGGCGGAAGTGGCGCGAGAGCTGGTGGGCGAGGAAGAGCTGGGCTGGCTCTGGGGGAACAAGGGGCGCGGTGTTGGTGCGGTGCCGAAATAAAAGGGTGCGGGCGCAGGGGGCGCGCTGGCTGGAGAGGAGGAGCTGGGCTGGCTGTGGTGGGGAGGACGACTGGCTGCAGGGATGGGGAGCGGGGACAAGCGTGGCGCTGGTGCCGTGACAAAACGAGGGGGTCAGGGCGAAGGGGCGCGCCGGCTGGCAGGGGAGCAGGTGGTGGGCTGGCTGCGGAGGGGAGGCGGGGGGGCGGGCGCGGCGCCAGTGCCGTGCCAGGGTCGGGGTGGAGGGGGCGCGCGGGCTCGTGGGGGAGAAGAAATGAGGTGGCTGCGGAGGTGGGAACGTGGGCGGACGCGGTGTCAGTGCCGTGCCAGGGCGTTGTGGCTGGCGAGAAACGGCGGGGCTGGGCTGGCTGCTGCGAAGGATGGCGGCCGGAGGGGGACTGGCGTCGTGCTGCAAACAAGGGGTCGGGGCGGAGAAGGCGCGCTGGCGGTTACGGAGGAGGCCGAACGGGGGACTGGTGCCGTGCCGACATCAAAAAAAAACCAGGGGAGGGGGCGAATTCATTGGTGGGGGAAGAGGAATACGGGCGCGGCCCAAGTGCCGTGCCAAAGTAAAAGAGTACGGTCGGAGGGGGTGCGCTGTCCTGCGAGGGAGGAGGTGGTGGGCTGGCTGCATGGGGGAGGATGGGCGGGCGCGGCGCCGGTGCCGTGCCAAAATAAAGAGGCGGGGCGGAGGGGGCGCGCTGGCTGGCGGAGAAGCGGAGGTGGGCTGGCTGCGGAAGGGGGACCGAGGGCGGGCCAGTGCTGTGCCGAAAGAAAGGGTCGGGGCGGAGGGGGCGCGCTGGCTGGCAGGGGCATGGGAGGCGGGCTGGATGCGGAGGGGGACCGAGGGCGGACTAGTGCCGTGCCGACATAAAGCGGTCAGGGCGGGGGAGCGCGCTGGCGGCTTCGGAGAAGGGCGGAGGGGGAACCGGTGCCGTGCCGAAATGAAGTGGTCGGAGCTCTGGAAGCCCTGTGCAAGAGAATCGAGTTCCCCCACCTCCTCCTCATCCTCCTCTTCTTCCTCATGCTTCTCATATTTCTCCTTATCCCTCCTCTCATGCTCATCATCCCCATTATCCACGTCCTTCTGCTCCACCATCTGGACAACGTCCGCCTCATCATCCTCCATCCTCCACCCTCTCCTCCTCGCCCTCCTCCACCTCCTCCTCATCCTCCTCATTTTCCTCCTCCTCCTCCTCATCCTCCTCCTGTTCCTCCTCATCGTCCTCTTCCCAATCCTCAGCCCCCTCCTCCTCCTCATCCTCCTCCTCCTCCACATCCTCCTCATCCTCATCCACCGCCTCCACCACATCATCCTCCTCCTCCTTCTCCTCCTCCTTCTTCTCCTCCTCCTCCTCCTCCTCCTTCTCCTCCTCCCCCTCATCATCATCATTAGCATCACCATCATCAGCAGCATCATCATCCTCATCCTCCTCATCATCATCAGCATCATCAGCTTCAGCATCAGCATAATAAGCATCATCAGCATCATCATGTCACTCCTCTTCGTCATCGTCGCAATCACCATCATCATCAGCATCATCATCATAATCCGCCTCCTCCTCCTCCTCTTCCTTATCCTCCTGCTCTTCCTCCTCCTCTGCCTCTTTCTTCTCCTCTTCCTTCTCCTCTTCTTAGTATGATGAAGACCTGTCATCTTACGGTTGACATACTTGATGTCGTATTATGGCATGTGTCCTTAACATCATTGATAAGCCTACGAAAAGTCGTATTATTATTACTTGCTGTAGTATCAACATTAGTACTGTGTCAAAACAAATATGATTGACGTTTATATAAACATGATTGCATTACTCGTACTAGTATTAAAAGTAGTCCGACCATTACTAACAATAGTATTACGAATATTGAGATCAGTGTTGTTAGTGCTATCAGTATTATCGTTCGGCGTCTTCCTACTCGTGTGTGCAGTCCCCTCTTATTCTTGATAGTAGTATTTGTCGTGGTTGTGTTAGCCATCGCCTGTTCTAGAATACTAGTCTCCGTGTTACTGGGATGGTTATAATTAGGATCAGAACAATTCAACTTAGACGTAGAATTCGCCTGATTCTTCTCATTCGTCGAATTAGTATAATTAGAATCGTGAAAGTCAGATTAGCCTTCTCAGTCGTAGTGTTAGTCTTCGTATGCGCAGTATTCAGAATGGTCTTACTGCTCGCATCAGTCATAGTGTTCTTCTTGTGCGTCATATGTTTCTGCTTAGTAATATTAGTCGCGCCCGCATCGGTACTATTAGTATTCGTAGTATTGATCAGATCCGTCGTATCCCCTTTACTCTTATGAACAACCCT
>CAUYUJ010016194.1:40000-60000 GCA_963575745.1 Prorocentrum cordatum | reverse complement strand
CCCAGGAGGGCCCCAAGAGGGCCCAAGAGAGCTCCAAGACGGTCCTAGACGTCCCCAGGAAGCTCCCAAGACGGCCTCCCAAGGCGCCAGACGGCACATGAGCGACCCCAGACGGCCCCAGGGAGCCCCAAGAGGGCTCAAGCGGGCGCCAGCGGACCCCCTGTGCCACAAAAGAGCCCCCAAGGCGGGCTCGGAGGGCCGAGCACGCAGCCCACGAGCGCGGCCGCACTCTTCGCTCGGCTCATTGACGACCCGACTTTGCTGCGGACCCTGCGAGCGCGCAAGGTCGGTCGAGCAGCCGAGGGCCACTGGACGGCGGATTCGGCACGGCAAGAGGATGGAAAAGAGGGGACAGACTGTCGACGAAACACGCAGTTCCGAAAGGCAAGGGGCGGCGGTCACGTCCCTCCCCGGAGCCTCCCCTGGGGCGTGCGCTGACCAGAACGTGTCCCCCGTCAGCAAGCTGCGCCCATCGACGTTCTTTCGTCACATGCCAGCACTGCGCTGGACCCTAAAACCATTCATCCATGATAGCTGCTGGGGCTACCAGCGACCACGTGACTGCGGCCGACCGCGGGCACTGGTGACCACCTGCCCCAAGCCAGGCAACAGCTGCTGCCGATCCACTTGAACAAAGGAGGAGGGGGAAGGAAACGGAGATTTTTGTTTGGGGGGAGAAATTGGAGGAAAGCTGAGGAGGAGGCGGAGGAGGAGGGGAACGAGAGGAAGAGAGGAGGCGACAAAAGTGCAAGAGACGAAGGCGGAGAAAATCGCATTGCAGCCTGAAAAGGTTTGCCCTGACCATGCTTGGGAGGCGGCTACCGCCGCGGTGACGAAGGCCCACCAGGAGGCCCCTAAACGGCGAGAACGAGAAAACGCATCGGCATCGGCACGGCAGGCTCGGAGGCGACGACAAGGGGCGAATAGCCCAAGGGCGGGCATTACACGTATCCCTCTGGGAGCCTCTCCGAAGAAATGGACCATCGGCGCCGCTAGATACGTGTACTGCTCCCCCCTCGGCTACTCGCCGCGATCGTCGCCTCCGACAGGCTCGTGTCGTGACGACCCCAGCGTTGGTTTCAGACACCGCCTGGATCGTTCAACCTTGAACGATCGGCAGACCTTCGATCGCCAGATCGCTGCATGGTGGCCGAGTCTGGGTCTCCGGCGGCGTTCAGCCTGTAACGGCCGCGGCGGAGCCGCCGCTGCATCGACATGACGCGAACCTGCCGTACACCCGAAGGTCCACTCCCAACCATCATGTGCATTGGGCTCTCGTTTTGAGTAGAGCGCTATGGTCTCCATCCTCCTCCTCATCCTCCTCCTCCTCCTTCTCCTTCTCCTCCTCCTCCTCCTCCTCGTCTTCCCTCCTCCTCCTCCTCCCTCCTCCTCCTCCTCCTCCTCCTCCTCCTCCTCCTGCTCCTGGTCCTGCTCCTCCTCCTCCTGCTCCTCCTCCTCCTCCTCCATCATTTCGTTTCCTTACAAATAACTTCTCCTTGTCACACCCCGAGGCCAGATTTTAGGGCGGGCCGGGAGTTTCGCCTGAGACTTCCTCACCATTTATGGCTCTGAACTCTAAAAATGATAACAGCTTCACAGATGGAGGGCGCGTCGTTTTCAACATGTTGTTCTCGCCTTAGCGCCGCGCACATTATTTTGAACCATTTGCGAGAGCTTCACGGCTTGAGGGCGGATCGTTTTCAAAATGTGGCTCTCGCCTCAACGCCGTGCACATTCGTTTTAACAATTTGCATGAGCTTCATAGATTGAAGGCGACCCGTTTTCAAAATGTGGTTCTCGCCTTAGCGCCGAGTACATTCATTTTCAGCGTTTGTAAGAGTTTGACGGAATGAGGGCGCCTCCTTTTCAAAATGTGGTTCTCGCCTCAGCGCCGCGCATATTTGTTAATGAAAAGTTCCCAAAGTTTCACGGACTTCCAATGATCAACGTACCAGAAATTGCGTGTTGGAAGGACTCAGGATTATGCGGGCGCCACAGTTACGTTGATTCGCTGCGTTGAAGTCCCAAGAATGGTTTTCTGGCAGGATTCCGGATCGTCACGACGCAACAATCAGGTTGATCCGTGGCGTTGGAATATCGATAACAATGCTTTGGCATGCTTCAGGGCTTTCAAACGGTTGTCTTCCAACGTGCAGTTCCCTCAATGGAAATGAACCGTTGCACGGGGTCTGCAACGAGGGTGCTTGGAGGGGGGTCTCTTCCAACATCGTTGATGACTCTTGAATTTACACTGGTCCTCTTCCTCTTCCTCCTCCGCCCCCTCCTCCTTCTCCTCCTCCTCCTCCTCGCAAATACCTCCTCCTGCAAGAATGCCTTTCCTACTGGGGGGTTGCGAAATACGCAACTGTCGTCACTTTCGCAGGCTCCTGGCAGGCACGTCGGAGTGTAGGGCCACGCGGATCACTTCGAGATCTCGCGGCTCCCGAGGGGGCTGCGAACTGCGCATTTGTCGTAATTTTCGCAGGTCCCTGGGAGGCACGGCAGAGGTGAAGGCCACGCAGATCACTTCGAGACCCCGCGGCTCCCTCGGGAGCTGCGAAATGCGAAATTGTCGTCACTTTCGCCGGCTCGTGGCAGGCACGGCGGAAGTCAGGGCAGCGCGGATCACTTCGAGACCTCGCGGCTCCCTGGGGGCTGCGAACTGCGCAACTGTCGCTACTTTCGCAGGCTCCTGGCAGGCACGGCGGAAGTGGAGGCCAGGCGGATCACTTCGAGACCTCGCGACTCCGCCGGGGGCTGCGAACTGCGCAACAGTCGTCACTTCCGTGGGCTCCTGGCAGGCACGGCGAAGTGCAAGGCAGCGCAGATCCAGGCGAGGCCTCGCGGCACGGTCGGGAGCTGTGAACTGCGCAACTGTCGCCACTTTCGTGGCCTCCTGTGTGGCACGGCGGGGTGCAAGGGCAGCGCAGATCGCGCAGACCTTGAATACCTCGAGATGTGTAATTGTGTATGGAGCGTTCATACAAATAGTCGCCTCGCGTGGAGAAGGGGTTGGGTACGTCTCTGGTAATTAAGATGTTCACCAGCGTGGGCCCCAAACCTTGTGTCTCTAGCAACGTTTGTTGTGCCATCTATCTGGGGCACCCTACATGGTGCAATCTATGGTGTGCAGCCGACGTTTTACACTCTCGAGGATGCGCCGTAAAAAGTAATGCAATGTGATGCGGTCTATGAGTTACGATAGATGGTGTGATCTAATATAGATATATATATATATATATATATGTATACATGTTGAGCCCTCTATGTGGTACGACCTAAGTGGCACAATATATGACGAGCAACTAACGTGGTGCAGCGCATGCTGCGAAGTATGGTGTCTCAAACATGCGTTGTGCGATCTACGTGGTGCAACGTGCGTGGTGCCACACATGTGATGCAACCCATGCGGTGCAATATACGTTGTGCATTTCCAGATATGGAATGTGTAACAGGTGTGGAGCAATGTATCACGTGCAATATATGTTGTGCAATGTATGGTGTGGAAATCTAGGTTGCGCGATCCACGTAATGCAATCAACGTGGCGCAATTCATTCTGTATGACCCATGCTGCGCCATCTACGTTGTGCGATCATGTGGTGCGCAATACATGTGGTGTCATCTACATGGTGCAATCTGCGTGATGCAATTCATCCTGCCGAACTTGAAGGTGTCAAAACCAGTGTTCGCGCAATCATCTCACCCACCCACCCGCAACGTAGTTTGCAAAACCCATGCGGCGGCGATTGCGATGACTGCTCGGCGTTGGCCGGCGCATCTCCGCGGCCGCGCTAACGCACGCAGGCTCGCGCTCACAGCGGCTAGCTTGTGTGACGCGACCGACGCGGCCGCGGTGGGGTTGACCGCTGGGGATTTCCCGGCACGTCTCGCAGGCCGCGACAAAGGGCGGGCACTTCAATGCGAGTCGGTGACTCGGACGGGCAAGGTAGCATGGCGACGTCGACACTGGCACGCGCGACGACGCGCGCGTGTGCACTTCGTCCGCTATGTTGTAAGGGATTCTTGCAACAGCACGCGCGCAAGGGCGTTCGAGCGACGTCGACATGCGCGCGCGAGAGGCACGTTAAAATGTTTAGGAAAACTATGGTTTCCCCAAGAATCTGCAAGAGCGCGAGCGCAGGTTTGTTTGAAAACTCGCTGTTTACGGGACACTCCATTTTGCAACCCTTACGACACCTAGGTTCTTGAAAGATTTCGGCATGCGCGCGCGACGACGCGCGCGTGCGCACTTCGTCCCATTTGTTGCAAGGGATCTATCAAAACGGGTGATGTTTGATAAACGAGTGCGCGCGCATAGAATTTCTTCCAGAAGATGAGGGGGCGAGGGGGGCGATACCGTTCTAGATGGGATGATGTGAGGTTTATTTAAGATAGACGCAGGGGCATTATCATCTGTAAATTGCCATACGCGAAAGGGGGTCGTTAACTCCAAGGGAGAAAGGGGATCCGATCACTCTTTGAGAAAAGAGAACCAATGCGATGCAATATATGATGTGCAACGAAAGCGGTCCAATAGATGTGATGCTATCAAAGCGGTACAATCTATGTTGTGCAATGTTGGGCGGCGACAGGGCGGCGACGAGGCGGCGATGAAGCGGCGACGGGGCGGCGACGGCGGCCACAGAATTAGCCGCGAGAGCGGCAGACAGCCCAGACGACGGGCGGCGACGAGGCGGCGACGGGGCGGCGACGGCGGCCACATAGCCGCCAGGGCGGCACGCCAACCCAGTTCGTTGGAAAACAACTCAGAGGCCCTAAGTGCAAACACTGTTTAGAGGAAGAAGCACCTGCCAGATCAGAGTCTGAGTTGTCTGAGCATACAGATGAGAAGTCTAAATTCCATGGTTGATTGTTGGGAGGTTTAAAAATTGTAGTCTCGTCTCTTCGCCCTTCCTTCAATTTCGCCTTTGCAGCTGAGTGCTCCTGCTGCCGCTGTATTTCTGTAGTCAGGCTGAAGTGTTCTTAGTAATGATTTCCCTGGTGTATGCGACTATCCACACAGAGGCGCAGCTTGCGAGCAGCGTCGCGGCCGGTCCAGGGGGGATCCGGGAGCCAGGCTGCGTGGGCGTCTGCGGTTTCCCTCCCCCGCCCCGGGGCCAGGCCCCGCGGGCCCGTAAGAGTTTTGCGACTCTTAGCCAATCGACCTGCGGGCAGAAAGCCGGCTAAATCGACAAAGGTCAGCCCAGCCCGATGTGAATCGAGGTACGGTCAGGAACTTTTGCTGAGCGAGTCGCGGCGGCCCCGGCGACACGCCACGCCTTGCAAGCGGATAACGTGTCGCCCACTTCGAGGGGCGGGGGGCTGGGAGAGGCTCGGGACGTGGACGCCTGGAGGCCGGGAAGTGGACAGCGTGTCGCGCCGGAGCGAAGTGGGTGTCAAAACCGGCGGCGCGAGACGCCAAGCCAAAGCTCCTGACCGTAAACCCAAGGATATCCCCGCAGATCTGAACAAAATCGCGGAATGTCAAGACATAGGTCGACGAGCGACGAGATCTATACATCTCCACCGCCGCTGCCTAGTCCAGCGGCGGTGGATAGGCATAGATCTCGTCGCCCTGCAGAAAGCGGGCCGAGTGACGGCAGGAGATGTGGAGCCCCTGATTCAGTTGGGCGAGCCATGCGCGCACCCCCCCGCTTCTCCTCCTCGGCAGTCGGCCATGTTACTCGACGCCCTTCTGGGGATATCTGCTGTTCCTACAAGAGTCCTGCACGTCTTTCTCCGCACAAGCCATCTGCCTCATTCGCTGTCCGACACCTTGCCCGAGTCGGAACTGCATCCAGACGCCACAGCTCCGCTGCTATCCGCCACCGTGCCTCTGGGCACGGAGTGGGCGTGTCCTCAGGTCTTTTTGCCCAACCCCCTGAGCCTCAGTTCGGGAGCGGCCAAGAGGGGGGTGTCCAAGAGGGGGGGGTGCAAATCATGACCGGCGGCATGTGCGTGGCACAGCGGGGGGGGCAGGGACGTAATGAAACAAGAGGAGGCGCCATGAAATCTGGGGAAATATCATGGCCCACGCCATGATACCCCCCCCCCCCCCCCACCCCCCCTCTTTGCCGCCCCCGACAAGTCCTGAGGAGTCTTTCGGGGCCCCGGGGCACAAATTGCCAAATCTCCGGGGGCGTCGCGCGTGCCCCCATGGGGCCTGGCGTGCGGCGGCGCGTGCCTCGTGCATCTCTCGGGCCCGAGAGGGCCCGACGGAACCCACAGCCTGGGCACGGTGGCAGGATGGGCCCAAGGCCGCTGGATGGCCCATCCAACGCAGAAGCACGTCCCCCCCCCCCCGCCGCTGCCGCGTCCGCGTCGGCCGCGTCGAAGCCCGACTCCCGCGCCAGCGCGTCCTGGGCGGGGGGGGGGGGGTCCCAGGCGCAGCCGTGCGCCGCCCGCGGCCCCTCCATCCCCGCCCCCCTACCCCCACATTCCCCCCATCCGTCCATCCCTCCATCCCTCCCCCCTTCCCTCCCCCCTCCCTCCCTCCCTCCCCCCTTCCCTCCCCCCTCCCTCTCCTCCCCCCCTCCCCCCCTCCTCCCTCCCCTCCCTCCCCGGCCGCCGTCCCAGATCGAGAGGATCTGGGCGCCGTACCAAGTACGGCGAACCTCTCGCGCGGGACTGCTGCCACACGCGCCTGCCCGCCGCGCGCCAGGGCCAGCCGTGCCGCCCCCCGCCACGGCGCGTCGCGAGGACTCGGCCTGGCATCGCCTACAGCGCAAGCAGCGCAGTCAGGCGAGGCTGCCGGTGCAGGTGGCTGCTGCCGCAGACCTGCTGCAAGCCCACCACAGCAGACAGACGCCGCCTCGTCAGCAACAAGGACGTGGTAGCCGCCAAGACAGACGGGATCAGCCTCCACCGTGGCATCACAAGCAATATACCAAGCTATGGGAGTGCGCAGCGTGCGCTCATCACAATGCTTGGACGGCACCAACATGCGTTCAGTGCCACCCCCGGAGCACCAGGAGGACGTCGGCGTCGTGATCGACCACAGTCACGCCCAGCGGCGTCGCGATCCAGAGCGGCCTCAGCACAGGCGCCTGGGCGCTCCAAGCCTCCAAGCCCAAGTCTGGGACGCAGACAGCAGAAGCCGACTCCGACCTAGTCCCCATCATGCCAGCGACGCCCGAGTGTGCCATGGGCCATCGCCGATGGCAGCCGCCGCCGTCGGACCCCAAGCTGCTCGGGGACTACCGCAAGGCCCTTAGCTCTACCATGGAGTCGCTGGAGAGACAGATCCACTGCGCAGTGGAACTGGGATTAGACAGCGCCCAGATTGACAACCTTCGCGACGAATACAGCGTCGTCCTGCACCAGATGATGCACTCACGTTCTCCGCAGGCTAGGGTGGCCAAACAGAAGCTCTTCGTGACGCGCTGCCGCAAGAGGCTCATGGATGCACGAGCTCGGCAACATATCCTACAGGAAGAATTGGAACCCGCTGAAGTTCAATGCACAGTACTTAACTATTTCAGGCGGGGCAGCTATTGGAACACTTTAAGGAACTCGAGGACCAGAATCCTTTGCAGCCAGGCCCAGATACCGAGCATGAGCAAGATAATGATAATGATGATGACGATGCCTCCATGCTTGGACAGAAATCTGCTCCATTCAGCTTTCGACCTGGTCTACGTGATGCCACGCCTTCACCGTTCGCTCCATCTACGGCAGCGTCGCAGAAGGAGGAGTCACATACGCGCACGGTATCGCCCTTCGCGCAGGTCACTCCGACCAAGGCCCCACCAAGTGAGACAGCAACCCAGGCGTTCTCTACGAGGCCGCCTACCTTGCTCCCATTCGCAGGTCATACCACCTGGAGGGCACCAGCAGCCGCATCTGCAGAGACCAGCGAGGCCTCCATGCCAGCCATTTTAGCAGCACTGCAGAGATCAAACTCCCAGCTCCTCAACAGCATGCAGCAGTTCCAGACCAAAGTAGACACGCTCCAGACGGAGATCACCAACATGAAGGAAGCCAAGAACGCGGAGCATGAGAAGATTACGCAGGCCGCCGTGGAAGCGGCTATGACAGCGATACCCGAGCTCAAGAAGTCCGAGGTCTCGCAGGAGCACCAGAGAGCAGGCCGCGCTCGCCTCGAGCAGACCTTTCGCGGGCGCCCTGCTCAATCGGTATCCCCACGACGTCACGCTGATGGACAGGCGGGCGCCAAGCTGCGGCGTGCCGACCGTGGCGGCGATGGGAACCTCAGCGCTGGCGCCGCGGAGGTCGCCGCGCAGGAGGCGCGCAGGAGGCGGAGGCCGCTCGCCACGCTGCCGAGCAGGCCGCCATCGGCGATAGCGGTTCGGATGCTGCACTGTTGCCGCCCGCATCTGCCCACGCGAAGCCCTCGAATGCGCCAGTAGTGTGTCGCTCTAAAGGCCGTGTCGGAAGCGTCTCGGCCTTCGAATTCAGTCCCTCCCATTCCAGGCCCGGGCCATCTCCCTACTTCGTCATCCCCTCATGCGGAGCCTTCGGATGAAGCGCCCGAGTCTGTGGTTATGCATCTGGGTTACACGATTCATGGTTCCCAGGCCAACGCGACTCTCGGCAATCCCTATTCTCTCATCCCGCCCTGGCATGAGACAGAGACGATGTTGGAACGACCCTGGTCCATCCAACTCTCTACTGACATGCTCTCTTGGACACAGTATTGGCACTCCTCTACTATCGTGGCCCTCTCGGATTTGGCACCCCTGTCCGATGATGCTGACTTTGATCACCTCCGTATCTACACGGATGCCACTGCGGGGGGATTCAAGCAGAAAGGATTGTAATGCCAGCCCGCGTGGGCCTTCTGTGCGCTGGCGATGACAAAGCTTGGCTTAGTCTTTCTAGACTATCTCTCTGGCCCCCTCGAAGGCTGGGACGCTTCCGATCCGCGTACCCCGCTTCGCGCAGTGTTGGAGGCCGCCATCTGGGCAACTGCATGGATATTGCAGGCGGAGCCCAGATACAGGCAGGCACGAACATGCTACTACACAGATAACATGGATGTGTTGCGTATCTGTTGGGGAGGGTATGCACATGGCATCTTTTGTCACGTGGATGTTGCTCCTTGACAGTCTCACACAGATACTGCGCACGCGTATCACGATACTCATAGACGAGCACGTTCACAGACATGTCGCACACCCGTGGAATTAATGTGTTGGCACGTTGGCCCGTCTCTACGCGATGGGAATGTTGCCACAGTTCTGTGCTCCTGTTTGCCGTACCTTGGTCACGCAACACCCGCACGAGAAGGCTATGCAGTGGCTATGGTTACACTATCCTGATCAGAACACCCAAGACGCGTACCCGTGCGACCACGGCTCCAGGATACCTCCTCCCTTGACTCCTGTCACGGGCATCCCCGAGGTCATCCCTATGCCCACCAGGCCCAAGAAGGGCCGTTTGGTTACCGCCATGGGCTGGTTTGCCATCACCAACGTGCTCTCCCTGGACTCCGAGCCCACCGTGGAGCCACAACAAAAGGTGCCTATCATTTCCAGGGCTTCAATGCCTCGGGGCGCATGCTTCAGCTTGCACGCCAATTCGCATGGAAGCCCTATTTCTTGATAGGTACGGTTGAGACCCGACTCCGGCGCACAGGCACATCCGAGCTAGGACCCTACTTTGTCTTGCACGCACTGGCGCACGACACCGGAGGCGATGGTTGCTGACTGTGGATAAACACACACTGGGAATATCAGGCAGGTTGCAGGATACAACCGTCGCACTGCCAGGTGATTCATGCGTCGCCTTCAGTTTTACTGGCGGCCGTACGGGCCCCAGCACTCTCGCCGTGCGTCTGTGTCGCTCACGCTCCGCACTCCCGCCGACCCCCAACGGAACTACGACAGTGGTGGCAGCACCTGCAGTAATTGGTCTTGCAACGACGGGGCCAGGCAGAACACACTATCACGCTTATCGACGCTCATGCGGCGGTGGGCTCCCAAACGGACTCCCATCTTGGCCCTATACATCCTGAAGTGAAGAACTTGCCCGGTGAGCTCTTCCGACAGTACCTCCAGGCTATGTCAGGACCCGACGGCTGCGCAGCTCTTCCGAGCGGGTGCTCTCCATCAACCCCGCCTTGTGTGGAGCTTTTCGGGGAGCCCAAGGACCTAGACATAGAGCCACGACTCCAGACCAGCCCAGACCTCTCGAAGAGGATCCACTTACTTTCCAAAGAACCTGGCGCCATGCCATGACATGCTGTGCGGTGTTGTGTTCTGCGCCGTTGTGCGATGCCACGCTTTGCGTTGCAATGTTTTGTGATGCAATGCGTCACTGCGCAATGCCACCCCATGCTATGGCATGCTACGCTCTGTCGTGCTCTTCTACGCCATGCCATGCCGTGCTCTACCATGCATCGCGTACCCTCTCGCGATCATTGCCCTGCTCGACATCCGACTGTGCGAATAGAGAGGATATCTTCGCCATGGTATGAGATGGGGGAGGGGTAGGACGTCAGACATGACGCGAGCGAACCTCTCTTGCCTCCCCCCTCCTCCCTCCCCTCCCTCCCTCCTCCCTCTCCTCCCGCCTTCCCCTCCCTCCCTCTTCCCTCCCCTGCCTCCCTCTCCTCCCCCTCCCACTCCTCTCTCTCCTCTCTCCCTCCCTCTCCCTCTCCTCCCTCCCTCTCCCTCCCTCCCAACGGCGAACGCGTCCGCCCGAGCGCCCGAACACGTTGATCGGGAGCTGGCGCATCCCGCCAACCCCAAAACCAACACACCGCTCAGCAGTGGCTGGCCCCCTCCCACACCTCCCTCCCACCCTTCCGTGCGATCGACCAGGACGGGATATCATCTTGCAGGCTCCTGGGGCTTCCAGGTGCTTCCAGGAGCCTCCAGGGGCCTCCTGGAGCCTCCTGGGGCCTCATGGAACCTCCTGGGGCCTCCTGGGGGCCTCCTGAGGGTTCCTGGGAGCTCCTCCTGGAGCCTCCTGGGGCCTCCTGGCGCCTCCTGGGAGCTCCTGGGGCCTCCTGGCGCCTCCTGGGGGTTCACGGGGCCTCCTGGGGAAACATCCTGGGGCCTCCTGGGACCTCGCTGGGCCTCCCAGGCCTCCTAGGACAGTCCTCTAGCCATCCTGGGGCCCTTGGGCCCGCTGTTCTCGCCCCTGGCTCCGCGGCGCTGGGCGTTGTAAAACATTGATTCTGCGCAGACGCCATTTTCCCTACCTAGGCTCTGCCTAAAAGGGTTCTTACCCTGTTGGCTTCAAGGGGCCGGGCAGTGCACCCCGGCCCGGGCGGTTCCCCCGGTCCCCTGGGGCCCAAGCAAAAGCAAAGGCAAAGGTAAAAGCAAACGCGCGGTTCCCCCAGTTGCGCTCCCTGGGTGCCAAGCAGAAGCAAAAGCAAAGGCAAAAGCGAAGGCAAAAGCGAAGGCAAAGCAAAAGCATAGCATAGCATAGCATAGCATAACATAGCATAGCGTAGCATAACATAGCATAGCATAGCATAGCATAGCATAGCGCAGCATAGCGCAGCATGGCGCAGCATAGCATAGCATAGCATAGCATAGCATAGCATAGCATAGCATAGCATAGCATAGCCCAGCATAGCATTGCGCAACATAGCATAGCATAGCATAGCAGAGCAGAGCATAGCATAGCCTAGCATAGCATAGCATAGCATAGCACAGCACAGCATTACCACTCCTACTAATGTTGCTTTCCTAGAGGCTCCAACTCCTAGGTAGGGTCGCACTGGGATAATGTTCATTGAAAAACGACGTCTGCGCAACACTCCGCTGCCGGAGCTGGCGGGCCTCGTCCCGAACGGCCGTGTCTCGAAAGCGCCCCACTGCTAGACCGTATACGGGCACACACACACATACATATATACATGTATACATACATACATTCATACATACATACATACATGCAGACATACATAAATGCATACACACATACATACATACATACATACATACATACATACATACATACATACATACATACATACATACATACATACATGCATGCATGCATGCATGCATGCATGCATGCATGCATGCATGCATGCATGCATGCATACCTGCATACATGCATGAATGCATACATGCATACATGCATACATGCATACATGCATACATGCATACAGGCATGCATGCATACATGCATACATGCATACATGCATACATGCATACGTGCATACATGCATACATGCATACATACAGGCATACATACACACATACATACATGCATACATGCATACATGCATACATGCATGCATGCATGCATACATACATGCATACATACACACACAGACAGACAGACAGTCAGACAGACAGACAGACAGACATGCATGCATGCATGCATACATACATATACTTATAATAGGTGTGTGTGTGTTTACGTATATGGAAGTACAAACATTGATACCGAACTGCTCACGTATGCATACGTGCATATGTAGGTGTCTGTATATGTGCATGCGTGTGTCGGCGGTATGCGTATATACGCTTGAGTGTGCCCTAAACGGCCGATTATATGTACATATAAACAAAGCGAACTGTGCATGTGGAGATATAGAACAGATTCGGGATCTGCGTATGCGTACACACATGTATGTGCGCATGTATAGACATAACTGCACAGCATGTATATTTGTATGCAGCTAAACATAAGCGGATTCGTCCGATTAATTATGTGTATGTAAAAATGAGAATATTCATCGGAATATACACACACCTATGTGAATACTCAAATGTATGTATAGATATGTATGTGTGTGATTGGGGGATGTTTCGGGTACAGGCGTCGTTCTCTGTTTTCCCGCCCATGCGAACACTTCGATTTCGATGTGTGTACATACATGTACGTAAGCGTGTGTGTATACAGACATGTGCATATATATATATACATATATGTATATATACACACATATATATATATGTGTGTACGTGCGTGTGTTCTTATGTACGTATGTATGTGTGTGCGTGTTCCCGTATACCGTCTAGCAGTGGGGCGCTCTCTAGACACGGCCGTTCGGGACGAGGCCCTCCAGCTCCGGCAGCGGAGTGTTGCGCAGACGTCGTTGCTCAATGAAAAAATGGCGTCTGCGCAGAATCAATGTTTTACAACGCCCAGCGTCGCGGAGCCAGGGGCGAGAGCAGCGGGTCCAGGGGCCCCAGGAGGCCCCAAGACGTCCCAGGAGGTTCGGGAGGCCCCACGAAGTCCCGGGGTTCCCCAGGAGGCCCCAGGAGGCCCCAGGAGGCCCCAGGAGCCCCCAGGAGGCCCCAGGAGGCAGCAGGAGCTCCCAGAAGCCCCCAGGAGCCCCCAGGAGCCCCCAGGAGACCCCAGGAGGCCAGGAACTCCCAGGAGCCCCCAGGAGGCCCGCAGGAGGCCCCCAGGAGGCTCCAGGAGGCCCCAAGTGGTCACAGAAACTGTCGACCTTTCAGAATTTCAAAATTTTAAAGGTCCGCAGCCCCGGCGGCCAGGAACCCCAAAAAACAGCGGACCTCCAGAATTTCAAACTTTCAAAAAAATCTTGAAATTTAGAACATGCTTAAAACTCAAGGGTTTGTTTTTAATGCTCCTAGATATAAAAAGGGGCCAAGGATCCAAAACCCCAGCGGCCAGGAATCCAAAACAATAGGAGACCTCTAGAATGTGTGAATCTTCGAAATCAGACTTTAAAATTCAAAAGTGCTTTTTAAAGTTTAGAAGTCTTGAAATCCCCAGGGGGCAGGGATCCGCAGCCCAGGCGGCCAGGACTCCAGTAAAACCAAGAGAGGGAAAACAACGAGGTGGAGGACAAGGGAGGGCCGAAGGGGAGGAAGGAAGGGGGAGGAAGGCGAAAATTGAAGAGGAAGAGAAGGAGGAGGAGGAGGAGGAGGAGAAGGAGGAGGCGGAGGAAGGGGAGGAGGAGGAGGAGACCAGCGTAGGGGGGTGAGGATGAGGAGGAGGAGGAGGAGGAGGAGGAGGAGGAGGAAGGGGAGGAGGAGGAGGAGGAGGAGAACCCCCCAAGATGATATCCCGCCGTGGTCGTACGTACCCCACCCTCCCTCCCCCTGCCTTCCCCTCCTCCCTCCATCCCCGCCTTCCTCCGTCCCCCATCCCTCTCCTCTATCCCTCTGCCTTCTGCGTAAAAAAAAAAAAAAAAAAAAAAAACGGAAGGCCAGCTTCCGTGGGGGCCCGCCTGGCTCTCGCTCTCCCTCTCTCTCTCTCTCGTTCTCTACTCTCTCTCTCTCTCTTTCTCTCTCCCTCTTCTTGTGTCGGCTCGCTGCCACGCTACGGTTACCAGCGGATGCCCGCGAAGCCCCTCCTCCTCAGACATAGCCCCCCCTTGCCGCACTGCACCAGAACGTGTCCGTAGGCTGGGCTGGGCGTTTCGCTCGAGGCTGTCTGATAACTTGCAGTCGTCCTGAGACAACCACAAAAGTCCAACAGCCTTACGGATGGAAAGTCGAAGTTCCGTTTTGACTGTCCACCACGTGGGTCCCAGACACCTGGTCCCACCCACTGCCGGGAATCGGCCCTGCTGATTGTTGCAGCGGCACTTCGTTCTTGTAGTCTCCGCACTGCTCACCTTGCGCTGTCGCCTTTAGTTGTTCTCGTCTGTCCTCTTCGCTCGGCCTTTCCACCTTCCCCCTTTTCTCCTGCTACTCTTATATATATATATGTGTATATAGCTATAATATCCCCTCTCCCGTCGTCGTCATCATCGCACGTAACTGCACAGTTGTCCATTGGTCTGCTACACCTCGGCCTGATTCAGGAGCTGAACTCGGGCCGCACGAGCCGAATTCGGAAGCGGTACCTGATCGAAATTGGGGACCCGCCACGGGCTGTACACATATGAAACGAGCGAGAACCACCCTCTTCACGCCAAGTACTCGATGTTCCTCTGCCTAAGCTCACCTCGTGCACCGCTCTCCGCAGCAGCGGGTAGGAAAGACACGGCCGCAGGGGATCTGTCGTCCTCGTCACCCTCCTCCTCCCCTCCTCGCACTCCCCTCTGCTCCTGCTCCGAGTGCCATTCCCGCGCGCTCCGTCCAGCATACCCCCCCTATCCACAGGTCCTGGGCGTCCTTCAGCTCTGCGGCGGTCTCCTGAGGGGGGAGAAGTCCGGGGGGGGGGCCAGACCAGAGGGAGAAAACCATCGAACAGGCATCGGCGACACGTCGCCGATGGATCGGCGGTGGGCATCCGAGAGCAGATCCGAGCGCTCCTGGGCGGTGTGGGCCATCGAGCCCCCTAGCTCGGATGAGTGGACGACTGGGCGGAGCGAAGCGACTCCCAAAAATCGCCCGCGAGGGCGGCCGCGCGCGGGGCTGGGAGTGGGCGCAGGGGCGCCGCCCACTCAGCCAAAGGTGAGCATGTTTCTGCTTGTGCGCTGCACGTAACCAAAATCAGGGGAACGAAGACTCACATATACATAAAAACTCGGCGGATCCGCGCTGAAACCCCCTGGCGGCGCCTCCGGCGCCGCCCCTTGCGCGCTCCGCGCGTCAGGGAGGGGGGGTCCAGCGCCGATCCGAGAAATCCGCGCGGACCTCCGAGTTGTTATGTTTATGTCAGTCTTTGTTCCCCTACCAATGGCGACGGACTGCTTGAAGGGGCGATTGGGGGCCGATGCGTCCTCCCCCCCCCCCCGCCCTCCCCCCCCCCCCCGGAGCCACACACCCGCCCCTGACGTCGCACCCGATCTCCATCCCAGGGCAGCCGCACCGACGGCGAGCGGAGGGCGCCGGGAGAGAAGGGAAAGAGAGCGACGGACGAGCGGGGCACGGAGAGAGCGAGGATACGGTCGGGAGCTCGTGCTCCGCGCGTCGCGGCGGCGGCGGCTCCAGCGACACGCCACGCGCCGCCCCGCGGGGAGGGGGTGTGCTCGGGAAGGCTCGGGGCGCCGGCGCCGGCGGGCCGGCGAGTAGGCAGCGCGTCGCTCCACGGCGCGGAGGGCCGGAAGCAGCGGAGAGACACGCCGAGCCAAAAGTCCCCCACCGTACACCCTGCGAAATGCTTACGAAATCATGGGTTAAGAAATTCATGATCTCAGCACTTGAATAAAAAGCCCAACGTTTCCATTAACATCTTAAGATTTACATTAAAACGTTAAGAATAATCGAGACTCTGGCCGAAAACTTAAGTTTTCTTAAGCATCGCCTAAGGTGTACAGTCACAATGCTACCACACAGTCGGACCTGACCGGAGAGGGCACGCGAGAGGGCACAAGGCAGTTCCGACAGCAGAGCGTGACCCCAGAACACCGAAGGACGTGCGGGTTGCACGGGTCGGGGATGGACAGGACACACGGGCACCCTCGATTTGGCACGGTCAACCCGCTCATCAAGCTCGACTGTAATGTAAGGAGCGCCCAGGGAGGAACGAGAAGGCTATATACTGGCCGCGGGGAACCTCGGCCTCGAAAAGGTTTTCCCCGACTTAGATTTTGAGGAACAGCCCGAAGACCAGAGCCCCTCCTGAGCCGAGAGTGGCCACTGCAGCCAACCCGCACAGTAAGAGCGCACCACGAGGATGCAAGCGCCTTGGAGGGCCATGCCGACACTCTGCGAACGCGGCGTGGCCAGCGAAAGCGGCCACGAATGGGCCGAAGGGGAAGGATGCAAGGGTACACCCTGCGAAATGCTTAAGAAACCATGGGTTAAGAAATTCAGAGTCTCAGAACTGGAATAAAAACCCAGAACTTCTATCAAAATCTTGGGATTTACATTGAAAAGTTAAGAATAATCAAGACTCTGGCCGAAAACTTAAGTTTTCTTAAGCATCGCCTAAGGTGTAATCTTGGAAAGTTGCTCATCCTCACTATTCGGGTTGACCGTATGTCAACGTCTCGACTGTAGCGCCTTCGGCGCGCGGAGGCCAGTCGCGACGGGGGTCGACTGGGACTGTCGGGTCGATTGGGGACTGTCGGAGGGGGTGGCGCCCCCCCCCCCGCGTTTCGCAGGGAGCGCGGGGCCGTTGAGAGGTGAAGGAAGCGAAGAGACGAGGTGCGAGCCTCCAGTCCAGACGCGTACTCGGCACGATGCACAAGCAAAGCAGGAGGAGGAGGACACAGGCAGGCGGTGCGGGAGGCACTTGAGGGAGACAATGATGAGACGATGGGGTTGCAAAGACGATGCTGGAAGCGACGAGTGGCTCTTGGGGCACGTCGCCAAGTCCCACGCCGAACACTACGCCCTGGCGCGTTGTGCCAGACGGGTCGAAGGGGAACGACTCCCCTGCAGGGGGAAACCTTCGGGAGAAGAAGGAACGCGGACCCGACGGCGAGGACCCTCGAGCCGGCCCTTCCCCTCGCCTCCGCGGAAGCACCCCGCGTGCGGCCAGGAATGCTCGCCTGGCGCGTCGCGGTGGCGGCCCCCGGCGGCGCGCCATGCCAGGCGAGCGAATGGCGATGGCGTGTCGGCCTGCTTCGCGGGGATGGAAGCTGGGAAGAGCCCGGGACGCTGGAGGAGGAGGAGGAGGAGGAGGAGGAGGAGGAGGAGGAGGAGGAGGAGGAGGTTGACGCCAGGGGCCTGGGACATGACCCGCACCGTTCTGGGGCCCGTGGTGGGCCTGGCCAAAAGCGGCGCAGGTGCAGACCCTGGCTTCCGCCAGTCGGACTCTGCACCCGCGGCCCCAGCGTCCCGACCTCCTCTTCCCCCGGGGCATGTCTGTTCGGCGCGGGTCCGTGTTTGGTGGCCCCAGGCCTGGACAATGGCCCCGCAGGGGCCAAAGTCGAAGAAGAAGCGACGATGCAAAAACCACATCGCAGGAGATCTGGGCAATCCGATTCTTTCCCTCCAGGCGGAGGAGGAGGAGGAGGAAAGCCATCGAAAAGGGAAACGCGGGAAAGCCAAAGTAGAACCAGGAGGGTCGCCGAAAGGGGGAAGGGCGCCAGAGGGGGAAGGCGCCTGAAGGAGGATGAGAAGGCGGAGGGACCCTCACCAAGACAAAGAGGGCGAACGCAGGCGGCCAAGACCAAAGAGGGGGAAAAGGGGTCAGGAGCGAAGATTAGGAGGAGGGGGAGGAGGAGGAGGAGGAGGAGGAGGAGGAGGAGGAGGAAGAGGAGAGGGAGGAGAGCGAGGAAGAGAGTGAGGAGAAGGAGGAGAGGAAGGAGGAGGAGGAGAGGAGGAGGATGTGGTGAGGCGGTGGAGGAGGTGGCGGAGGAGGAGGAGGGGAGGAGGAGGAGGAGGAGGGGAGGAGGAGGAGGAGGGAGGAGGAGGGGGGCTGAGGATGGGGAAGAACAGGAGGAGGAGGAGGAGGGCCACTCGCCAAGAGAAATAAAGTCAACGCAGGCGGCCAAGACCAAAACGATTGCATAAAGTGGGCCAGGGGTCCACGGCAGCAACGGCGGCGGCAGCAGGCTCGGGCGCGGGTGCGGGCGCGGGCGGAAGAGGAGGAGGATCACGAGGAGGCGGAAGAGGAGGCCTTGGAGCAGGAGGACGTGGAGGAGGAGAAGGAGGAAGCGAGGGAGGAGAAGGAGGAGCACGAGTAGGGGAGGCGGAGGAGGAGGAGGAGGAGGAAAGAAAAGGATTCCTCTCGCGGGCTTCCTGTCTTTCCCACTTCTCACTGCAATTCCTGTCGCCGCGGCATGCCAAGGTCAACGTGCTTGTCGCCTTACCCAAGTCGATGGCCATTCTTCGTCGCGCATACAATGCGGATGCGGCCGCAAGGAACCCTCGCCAGAAACCCGGCCCTGAAAACCCGCGCGCGAGGTGCATACGGGGGAAAACCCAAAGCAACCTGAACACAGCAGCTTCTTACAATAGCTGCCGCGGGGAGTCACCGCGCAGCGCGCGGATCGAAGAAGGCGGAAAGCAGATGGTTTCCTGATGCGCCCCTCCACTGTACCCTGCTCCCCAGACGGGCTTCCTGCGCTCCCACTTCCCATTGCCAGTCCTATCGCTGCGGCATGCCTAGGTCGGTGTGCGTGTGTGCCGTTTGACATAATGCGGAGGCCTGTTTCATCGCCACATGAACGCAACAGCCCAGATGCTTATGTCTGTCGGGCGTTTAAAAATTTGAGGAGGCGCGGCGGCGGCGGCGAAGCGGCATCGGGCCGAATGTCTCCCTGCCAAGTGAGACTACATTGCTGGACACGCCGAGCAGCATGACGCTGAGTGCGACCTAACGTGCGCTAGAAAGCGGGTACATGGATGACCCCCTCCAGGAGGTGGGAGCCCCGAGCTATCCTCGCCCAACCACGGTTCACAGTGAGCAGCTCTGAAAACGAGAGAAGAAAGCAAGCGGGGGCCCTCCCAAGGGCCCCGTCCAGGAGAACGAAGAGGAGTGAACGCCCCCTGGGAAGTCCTGGATCCAGGCTGCCGCCGCGCCGCCGCTAAGCCTGTGACTACAGGAGTTCCCGCATTCGGCCGGATTGCGTGGCAACGGCTCTGCACCTGGCCTCCGTTAGAAGAAGAACGAGTCCTGCAGCACACTTCAGCACACTGCAGGAGGAGGTGGAGGTGGAGGAGGAGGAGGAGGACCAGGAGGACCAGGAGGAGGAGGAACCCCCCCACGCCTCGCCCCCCCCAACCGGCCTCGATGCTGTCGGCGAGCTGCTCCAGCGCGTCCACGGGCATCCGCTCCTGGACCTCGCGCAGCCGCTGCTGACCTCCGCCGCTCGAGGGGGGGCGTGCAGGCTGCGTGCCCGAATCCTGGCAGGACGAGGAGGGAGGGAAGGAGGAAGGAGAGAGGAGTCGAGCCCACTCCTCCTCCTCCTCCTCCTCCTCCTCCTCCTCCTCCTCCTCCTCCTCCTCCTCCTCCTCCTCCTCCTCCTCCCTCCTCCTCCTCCTCCTCCTCCTCCTCCTCCCACTCCTCTTCTTCCTCCTCCTCATCCTCCTCCTCCTCCTCCTCCTCCTCCTCCCCTTTCCCCCCCCCCTCCTCCTCCTCCTCCTCCTCCTCATCCTCCTCCTCCTCCCTCCTCCTCCTCCTCCTCCTCCTCCTCCTCCTCCTCCTCGTCATCATCATCATCATCATCATCATCATCATCATCATCATCATCATCATCATCATCATCATCATCATCATCATCATCATCATCAGCATCAGCATCATCACCATCATC
>CAUYUJ010016194.1:17500-37500 GCA_963575745.1 Prorocentrum cordatum | reverse complement strand
CCACGTCTCCTGAAGGTAGGAGGATCGAGGATCCAGGTTCGAGGATCGAGGGAGTAGGATCGAGATTCGAAGATAGGATCGAGGGCCGGCAATCGAGGATCGAGGATCGAATATCAGGCCATTCTCAAGCTTCTGAAGGCTCTCCGAGCTTCAGGGACCTCGACGGGCATTCAGGTACACACGTGGCCACCCAGGGACCGTGCTGGAGAAGATCCGTGCTTCGGGCCGGGCCTCCTCCCTCGACGAGGCTCGACCTCGACGAGCACCGAGGATCCAGGTTGTCGAACGCTTCGGGCCCTGGGGGAGCTTCTTGAAGCATCCAGGGGGCATCCCTGGGGCCTCTGGGGACCCCCGCTGGCGGCTGGATGAGATCGGTGCCTTTGGCCTCGCCTTGGCTGGTTGACCGTGGGCGCCGAGCGGGCGCCCCTGGACGCCTCGTGCTGACCCAGAGTTTCGACCGGTGGGCGCCTCATGCTGGCTGGGAGTTCCTGGTTGTCGGCTGGCGGGCGCTCGTGGCAGCCTCCTGGGCGCCTCGTGTTGGTGCTGCCCCCTCGGAGGTTACTGGTGCCCCTGGGAAAAATGCACCATCGTTCACTTGCTACATGATGTCAAACCAGTCCAGCCAGGCTTGTATCCAACTTCGCTCACCCCTGTGCAAGAATCCATGCGTGCAAACTCGTCTGTCTCAGAAGATCAACTTGCCATATTCTTTGTACGCCAAATATCACAAAGTCTACACGCGTACGCACGGGTCGAAATCAGACCAACAACAGCAATGCTGCAAAAAGTCAACATACGAGTCTGCATACAACTGCTTTCCATCACGAAGATTGCTGATGTTCTGCCCGCGCGCACTTGATCGAGACAGCAAACAGAAGAGTTTAGCCATATGGTCCGAAACCCGAATTTCCATCTCACCACGCGACGCACCTGCGTTTATCTAGCATGCGCCCAACACACGACCCCGCATCAAAGAATACCGTCCGTGCCACACGCGCACGCCGCCACGCGCTCGTGTCGAAATTTGTCCAATGTCATTGGTCCCCGAAGCATATCAGAAAAAAAGCTCTTCAAAAACGGCTGTAAAGAAATGTTCGTGCATCACAAGTTTTTCAGGTGTGTTGAATTTCTGCGCGCGCACTTCCTCAACATCATCCCCATGACTGCCACTGCATTACCAGATCATCATCACTCTTCTCTCATCACCAACCGCCGCCATTGTCGTCATAATCAAGCAATCACCTGCATCCACGACACATGGAAACCATCGTCGCCACCAGCGTCGGCACAGGCATTGACCTTGCAGGCGCCATCGTCATCCTCGCCACACGATCAACTTCTTTGCCACCGATGCCAACGTCGTCATGTAATCGCGCCCGCCCGAGCCACCAAACCGCAATGAAATTGCCGCGCGCCAGCGCGGCCTCGGCTCCCATCGGTGAGCACCGTCGCGGCCCCATAGGTTGTGCCAAACCAGCTGCCGCTCTGCGCGCAAGCTTGCGCATGGCAGCACGGCCGCAGAGATGCGCCAGTCAGCGCCAAGCAGTCACCACAATCGCGGCCCCATGGACTCTGCAAACCAAGATGCGGATGGGAGGGTTGAATATTTTCACGAGTTGTAGACTCGACAACTCATTAGTGACACTGCAAAGTGCAGCACGTAGAGAACTCCACATAGCTTGCACCACACAGATTGCACCACATGACTTGCACCACGTAGCTCATACCACTTTATTCTCTTTTCAAAAGAAAACAGACTCTACCCCCCCCGGCGTTATCCGTTCCCCTTTCGGGAATGTAAATCATATATGATGTGGACCACATGTCCATCCGAAATATGAATTTGCACTATCCCAGTGGGGCCGGGATCGGTCCCCCTGAGGTTCCCTTGGTAAAAACAATACGCGGGGACATTTGTTGCTTTAACATAAGACTTGTTGAAGAATCCCTTGCAAAAAATGGGACGAAGTGCACACGCGCGCGTCGTCGCGCGCGCATGCCGAAATCCTTCAAAAACCGTCGGTGACGGAAGGATTTCGCAATCGAGTTCCCAAAAAACATACAAAAACACAGGGTTTCGCAACACTGATTTGCTAAAAAAGCTTACGCGCGAGCTCTTGCGAAATCTTAAGAAAACCATTGGTTTTTCAAGATTTTCACAAAATGCTACGAAACGGGCTTCGCGCGCGCATGTCGAAATCTGTCGAATGCCCTTGCGCGTGTGCCGTCGCGAGAACCCTCGGCAAAAAACTGGACGAAATGCAGACGCGCGCGTCGTCGCGCGCGTATGCCGAAATCCTTCAAAACCCATCGGTTTCGAGAGGATTTCAAAATCGTGTCCAAAAAAACCTGCAAAACACAAGGGTTCGCAACACGGATGTTCAACAAAAGCGTGCGCGCGCGCTCTTGGGTCGTCGTCGTCGTCGTCGCCTACGTCGTCCTGTCTTTCCTCGTGTTCGTCGTCGTCGTCATCTTTGGCGTCGTAGTCGTTGCCGTCGTCGTTGTCGCCGTGGTCGTCCTTCCTCCTCCTCCCTCGTCGTCGTCGTCGTCCGTCGTCGGCGTCTCGTCGTCGTCCCTCCTATTTCGTCGTCGTCGTCGTCGTTGTCGTCGTCGTCTTCCCTCCTCCCTCGTCATTGTCGTCGGCGTCGCCGTCCTTCCTCCTTCTTCGTCGTTCGCGTCGTCGCCGTCCTCCCTCCTCCCTCGTCGTTGTCTTCGTTGGCGACGTCGTCGTCGTCTTCGTCGTCCTCGTCGGCGTCGGCGTCGTCGTCGTCTTCCCCGTCGTCGACGTCGGCGTCGTCGTCGTCGCCACAGTCGTCGTTGTCGTCGTTGTCGCCGTCGTCGTCCTCCCTCCTCCCTCGTCGTCGTCTTCGTTGGCGACGTCGTCGTCGTCTTCGTCGTGGTCGGCGTCGGCGTCGTCGTCGTCTTCGTCGTCGTCGACGTCGGCGTCGTCGTCGCCGCCGTCGTCGTCGTCCTTGTCGTCGGCGTCGTTGACGTCGTCGTCGTCGTCGTCGTCGGTGTCGTCGTTGTCGTCGTCGTCAGCGTCGTCATCGTCGTCATCGTTGTCATCGTCGTCGTCGTTGTCGTCGGCGTCGGCGTCGGCGTCGGCGTCGTCGGTGTCGTCGTCGTCGGTGTCGACGTCGTCGAAGTCGTTGGAGACGTCGTCGGTGTCGTCATAGTCGTTGTCGGAGGCGTCGTCGTCGTCGTTGTCGCTGTCGTCGTCGGCGTCGCTGTCGTTGCCAAGTGCCATTTGGAACCCACCGTCACGGTCTTAAGAGATTTTGCAAACCAAGTTGCGGGTGGGTGGGTGGGATGTTTGCGCAAGCAGTGGAGTGGACAACTCACTGCGAACTGAAATTATCTTCCACCACATAGTTTGCGCCACGTAGCCTACACCACATAAATTTCACCATCTGGTTTTCACAGCATAGCTCGCACCACATTGACTCACCACCTTGCTTGCACATGCACTGTGCACAAGCTCTCTGGACGGGCTCCACGCTGGCAAACAACACTTGCTCTGCGTCTTTACCATACACTCGGCCCGTATCATAAGGATGCGCGAATGAGGATGCAAGGGCCTTGGACGCCCATCTCGAAGCTTCTCGAGCGGGGCGCGGCCAACGAAAGTGGCCAAGGATGGACCGAGAAGGCAAGGATGCAAGGGTACCCTTGGGAAGGCTGCCCATCCCTTACCATGCGGGTTGACTGTATGGCCACGAAAGTGCTGAGGCCTTGAGAGAGAGCTAACCTTTTCTCTGCTCAAGACGGCCTCGAATGCTCAAATGGGCCCCGCGACGGCCCCAGAGTGGCCCAGGAACAACAAAAAGACTGCCAAAGAACCCCAGAGAAGCCCAGGACGGCCTGGCAGGCCGCCCGCCAAGACGGGCCAAGAGACGCCCGGATGGGCACCACTGACTCCTCCTCCTCCTCCTCCTCCTCCTCCTCCTCCTCCTCCTCCTCCTCCTCCTCCTCCTCCTCGTCCTCCTCCTCCTCCTCCTCCTCCTCCTCCTCCTCCTCCTGTCCAAGGGGGACCGAAGATACCCCCAAGACGCTCCCACAGCGCCCTGGCAGGGACTCAAGACGTCCTTCAGGCACCGACGAGGCTCCATCGACACTTCACAAGGGCACCAAGAAGCCCCACCTCGTTGCAACACCTTCCCCTCCCCCACCCCTTCTCGCTCCCCCGTCGGCTCCTTTGTCTCCTGCTCCTAAATGCTACAGCTGCTCTGCGCTTGTGGAGCGAATTGCCATGAATCACGGCTCTCCAGGATCTGGGGAATACAAGCGTCACGTGCTGCGGTTTTCTGGGCCCTGGCCATCGCTGCTGTCATATGGAATTGGCCTTACGAGCTCGTGGAAGAGCGTACCACATGTTACGGGCGCCTGGGCGGTCCTCGAAAGATCACAATACAAAGCGTTGCGCTCGCACGGTGACGGAACATGCCGCAGATGGCTAAATTTTGCGGGTGGATCGAATTATCTGCAAAGACACAGAAGACATGCGAAGGAAACGCCCCAACTTGCCATACACACATATAGCTCGATGAACACATGTACGCATAGAGTTCTATATATATGTATGTATATACATATATATATGTATAAATACGTGCATGCATATATATATATATATATATATATATATATATATGTATATATATATATATATGTATACAGATGCATGCATACAGACATACACGCATACATGCATGCATGCATGCATACATGCATGCATACAAACATACATAGAGGGTGGCATGCAAAAATGCTTCCCCCGCCGTGCCTCGAGGCGCGGGTTGGAGTATTCACAGAACCCTTACATTCCCCTGCTTTGGGTGACGAGATACTTGTTCAACGGGCCCACAACCTGGAGCTCTGGGCGCTCCCAGGCGCTGTCGCGAGTTGCCGCGTGTTGTCGCGTGGCTTTTCCAAAGGGCAGAGGGCCCCAAGAAAGCCCAAGATGGCTCAAAGGCCCCCCAGAGGTCCAAGAGCACCCCGAGTCATCCAAAGGTCGCCCAAAGACGCCCAAGATGGCCCCAAGACGGCCCAAGAAGCCCCTAATATGCCGCAAGAGGGTTCCAAGAGGCCGCCCAAGAGGGCCCCAAGAGGCCAAAATAAGTGGTTAGCCTTTAGTTTTGAGGGATTCAGCGTTCTCCCATGTTCGTGCTCCCGACGCTCGAAACCAGTCCAAGAGGACCCCAAAATCGCCAGCGCAAGAGGCCCTCAAAGATAGCCCCAAGACAGCCCAAGAGGCCCCCAAGGCGGTCCAGGAGGGCCCCAAGAGGACCCCAGGAGGGGCCCGAGAGGGGGATCGCGAACTGACATGTCGAGTCCTCGGCCCAAAAATTATCCTGAGACCGTCAGCGGAACCCCAACAGATTCCCAAGGATTCCCAGGAGGCCCCCAAGAGGCCCAAAAGAGGCCCCCCAGAGAGACCGAAAAGAAACCCAAAAGAGGCCCCAAGGCACCCCAAAACTTCCACCAAGAGGCTGCCTAGCTTCCTGCTGAAAGGCCTCCCATGAGATCACAACAGGCATCCAAGAGGCCTGTGCCCCCCGGGCGCGGTGGCGGGATGGGTCGAAGGCCACCAGATCCGCCGCCCCCTGTGGCTTGCCGCAGGGGTAAGCTGCGTGCTGGCGGTCTAGTTGCCTTCGTTCTTTGTAAAGGTTCCCAGTGGGGTCTGTGCCGAGCTGGCCAGCATCCTGGACAGCTGCGTGGATTTGCCTGGTCATCAGTCTTTCCGCTCCAAGGACGGCCAAGATGGCTGAAGATGGCCTCCAAGATGCCTCCAACGTCTAAGATGGCTCAAAGATGGCTCAAGACGGCCACAAGATTGCTCCAAGACGGCCCAAGATGCACCCCAAGATGGCCCAAGATGGCTCCAAGATGGCTCAAGACGGCTCGAGGGACCCCCAAGAGGCCTCCGAGAGAACCTGAAGAAAAACACGCAGAGATGGCTCCTCCTCGTCTTCTTTCTCCCCCACGTGTTCCCAGAAGCATTTCCACAACAGCTGGGAAACAACATGATCCGAAAACGTAGTCGAGGTCTGGCCACAGCGTTCGGCCACACAAGCGCTTCCAAAAGACGAAAAACGGCAATGACTCACTATAAGCGTCACTACAGTGATTAACGTCCTGGATTTTGTACCGTTGAAAGCCCTGCTTAAGAGTTCCCAATGGCCTTCAGCTTGATCCGCCAGCCACGAGGAAAGACTCAGGCGACCCTCATCCCGCCGGCCCAGAACAAGCGTTTAATGTGATACATCCTTACGAAATGGAGATGGTGGCCTCTAAGACGGTCAGGATGGCCCAAGATGGCCTTCAGGACTGTCGCCACTTCTGGCCTCCGACATCCGACGACGGCCCCAGATGCCTCAAAGATAGCCACATCACGGCCCAAGAGGACCCCCGAGAGGGTACCCAGATAGCCCAAGAAGGGCCCCAAGAGGGCCCTAAAACGGCCCCACAGACCTCAAGACGACCCTCAAGCGCCCAAAAACTGTTTCACGACAGCCCAGAGGACCCCCATAGAGGACCTCCGCCAGAGGCCGCCAAGGGGCACCCAAGAGACCCCCAAGAGCCCCCCAGAAGGCTCCAAGCGGCCCCCAAGATGCACCCTTTTCCTCGTCCTCCTCCTTCTCATCCTCCTCCTCCTCCTCCTCCTCCTCCTCCTCCTCCTCCTCCTCCTCCTCCTCCTCAGCAGCAGCAGCAGCAGCACCATCAGCATCATCATCATCCTCATCATCATCCGCATCCTCATCCTCATCAGCATCATCAGCATCATCAGCATCAACAGCAGCATCAGCATCAGCATCAGTACCACCACCATCAACATCAGCATCATCATCATCAGCAGCATCATAATCCTCAGCAGCATCATCATCATCATCACCATCATCAGTATCAGCATCATCAGCAGCATCAGCATAATCAGCATCATCAGCATCAGCAGCATCATCATCATAATCAGCAGCAGCATCCGCATCCGCATAAGCATCAGCATCAGCACCACCATCATCATCATCATCATCATCATCATCATCATCATCATCATCGTCATCATCAGCAGCATCATCAGCATCGTCGTCATCATCATCAGCAGCATCAGCATCGTCATCATTAGCATCAGCATTGTCATCGTCATCACCATCGCCACCATCACCATCATCATCAGCATCATCATTATCAGCATCAACCGCATCATCGACATCATCATCATCATCATCATCATCATCATCATCATCATCATCATCATCATCATCATCATCATCATCGTCGTCATCATCATCATCAGCATCGTCATCGTCATCAGCATCATCAGCAGCATCAGCATCAGCATCATCCGCATCCTCATAATCATCATCCTAATCATCGGCATCATCAGCAGCAGCAGCATCATCAGCAGCAGCCCGTCATCATCATACTCATACCCAGCCTCATCCTCATCCTCCTCACCTCCGCCTCCCCCATCATCCCACAAGTGTTCCTTCACGGGTTTCCACAACGGCTGGGGGGAGCACGTTGGCCAACAGCCTGGCAAGACTTCGGCCCAGCGTTTGGTAAGATAGGCGTTTCCAAGAGGCAGGGAGCAGAGCTGATTCGCCGTAGGCAAATTTGCATAAAGCAGCAATGCCCTTGTCAATAAACCGCCATTCCACATGGATCATCCTCCTACTACGTGTCATTCTTGATCTAACAACAAGAGCTGCGGGAGACCTTTCTGCATCGCGAGGGCGGCCGTGTAGGCCAAGTCTGCCTCGCGGCAGCAGGGCGACGACAACGGCGGCGGTGTCGCTGTACGGGGCGCTGTGGAGGCGCGATGAGAATCTGCTGCCCACTTGGCCGACTCCAAACCCCTGAGTCCGAACATCCGGCGCTTCCCCTGCACATCCACCACCTTCCGCCGAGCTTCTGGCTGCGGAGCCGCTGCCGTTCTCCTTCCGTCAGCTTCCGCTGGCCCAGCCACCGCCCAGCGCTCACCCCGCCGCCGCTGCTGAAGAGGGGGACCTTCAGCTCCACGTCTTGGGCGCCGCGACAGCGACAGGCATGGTGGGCCGAGGCTCGGAGAACATCCGAGGAACAGTACTCGCGAGGTGAGACTTGGGACCCCGCACGAGAGTAAACACGTTCATGTGCGTTCTGAGCCGACGAGGCGTGCTGGCTTGCGTCCGCCGCCCTTCCGCCGCCCTCCGCCGAGGTAGAGGCGTCGGCATCTCGAATACCCTCCAGGCCGAGTCCCCTCTTGACTCTTGGAGAAACCGTGCACCCCCGTCTACGAAGCGGGCGCCCTCGGTCCACCCCGCTCTCGCGCCATCGCGGGGGCCTGCGTCTTGCAGTCGGGACGTCAGCACCGCACCCCACCCGTCGGGGCTCCCCCAGCCCTTTTGGGCGGTGACACCGACGCAGCTGGGCACCGACGAAGCCGACGAGGAGGGGGCGCGGCAGGATAGGAGGGCATGCCACAGATCCCCTGGTCTCGCTCGCCCAAGAGCGCACCTCCAGGGGGCTGAGCAGCGCGGCAGGGGAGGGGAGAGAATGCGAGACGGCATGGAAGAATCCGGGCAGCGAAGTCCATTTTGCTCGGTAACGAAGCCCGGCCACTCCACTCCCCGTACACCTCCTCCTCCTCCTCCTCCTTCTCCTCCTCCTCTTCCTCCTCCATCCTCCTCCATCCTTTTCCACATAAGTAACTCCTCCCAGTTGCATCCGGTTGAAAGGGCGGGCCGGTCATTTCGCCTGAGACTTCCTCACCATTTATGACCCTGAAGCTTAGAGATTGGCAACAGCTTCACGGATGGAGGGCGGGTCGCTCTCAAAATGTGGCTCTCGCTTTCGCGCTGCGTACATTCCTTTGCAGAAAATTGCAAGAGCTTCACGGATTGAGCGCGGGCGGTTTCAAAAATGTGGCTCTCGCCCTAGCGCCGCGCACATTCGCTCTGAAAAATTGCCGGAGCTTCACGGATGGAAGGCGGCTCGTTTTCAAATGCGGCTCTCGCCGTAGCACAGCGCACGTTTGCCTTTTTTAATGGACGATGTTCACTGAATCCCAAGGTCAACGTACCAGAAATAGCTCTGGAAAGACTCAGAAGTGTGAGGGTTCGACTGTTACGTTGATTCGCGGTGTTGAAATGCCAGGGATGGTGTTCTGGCAGGACTCTGGATCGTCAAGACGCAACGGCCAGGTTGATCCGCGGCGTTGGAGTCCCGAGAATGGTGTTTTGGCATGCTTCAGGGTCTTCAAACGGCTGTCTTCCAACGCAGCAGCTCCCTCAGTGGAAATGAACCCTGGTAGGGGCCTGTGAAGACGGAGCTTGGAGGGAGGGTTGATTCCAACATCGTTGAAGAGTCGTGGGTTTACCCTGGTCCTCCTCCTCCTTCTCCTCCTCCTGATTTGTTTTTCGCGAGCGTGCCGCCTCAGGCCCATCGACCCTCGCGGGTCCCCTCTGGCAGACACGAGGACGCTGATACACAGACACGGATCCTTAAAGACTGGGACAATCGCACGCGCTTCGCGCGCGCTTGAGTTCTAGCTGAGGCGAGGGACAACCCATAGCCGAGGGAAGAGGACGGGCCATCAGGAACAAACAACTTGTCTGAATTCGTCATGACTGCGCAAAAGTCCACCGCGTCCGTCGTCGGTCGAGCATCGTCCGTCGCCGTCGTCATCACCGTGGTTGTCGTCGTCGACGTCGACGTCCTTCGTGTTGATACAATTCCTCTATCGTCTGGCGTCGAATGTCGTTCGGCGACGTGATCTTATCTCTTCTGTGGTTCGCGTATTTTTTTCTGTTTGGTTCTGGCTTTAGAGGGGTCCCGGGGCGATCGCAAATTGATCTGGGGTGAAGAACGACGCCTGGGGAAAAATCCGACGGAGGCCAAGCCAGAAGCCGGAACCGTTTTGGTCAGCGGAGAGGAGGGCGCTGACGCGGTCGAACAGCCAGCGGGCCGCGCTGGGCAGAGGCACACTGGAAGATGGCGGCCGCGGCGGGGGAACGCGGGAGGAGGCCTCAGGCGCAGAGGATCTTCGCCACGAGAAGTGCGGTTTTTTGGCGGCGCGCAGAGGGGGGTAGAGGGAGGGGGAAGGCCTCATAGAAGGAGGATGCTCCTTAGAAGGCGCCGGCATCACATCTACAGAGAAGTCCCTCGATTTCTAAGAAGCAGGGGTGCTCCTAAGAAGCCTTCCCCCCTCCCCGTACCCACCTTTGCGCGTGGCCGACTCTTGGCGGCTGAGGGGCACTGCCGTTCTTCGCTCGCATCTCTGTTGGGCGACGAATGCCTTCCATATGGCGCTTCCGGAAGCACCCCCGCGCTCACCTTCTGTGAGGCAGTCCTCCATCCATCCGTCGAATTCCCGAGGGAGGCTGTACCCTCCAGGGGGAGCCACGAGCAGCTGAGCCGACCGCACTGCACTCGACACGCAGCTGACATCCGCAGCCCCAAGCATGCAACAAGCTCCGAGGAGGCCGCGGCGAGGCGCCCGCGCTGTGTGACCGCGGGCCTCCAGCCGGGGGGAAAGCTGGACAGATCGCGGGGCGCAGGGACCTGTACTGCCTCACGGAGGCTATTGGCCGTCCCCGTGGCGCCCAATAGCGCGTCCAGCATCGCGCAACGCGGACGTGATGCATCCCCCTCCTGCGGCGCCATTGGGCGCTAGCTCTGTTGCGCCATTCGGGCGCTGCTCGGCGCTGAGTTGAGCGCTACTGAGCGCGGTGCGGGCGCCAGTGGTCGCTACTTATGGGATGCGACTCCCCGACATGCCTTCCCTGCAGGAAAGACAAGGTGCGGGCTGCAGGGCCTCCAAGCGCGCTGCAGCACCGCCCGCCCCCCGCCGGCGCAGGCCGTCAGGCCCCGCCGACGGCTGCCTGCTGCTCGACGGGCCACGCCGCCATCTCCTCCACCAGCCTCGCCGCGCGCGGCACGCCGCCCGCCCGCCGCAGCCGCTCCGCGCAGCCGCCCGCCGCCGCCAGGTGCGCCGGCGACCGCCACACCTCGAGCAGCTTCTCGCTCACCTCCGCCGCGTACTGCGCGGCTGCCGCGGCCGCCCCCTCCACGGGGGGGCGGGGCCTGTCCACCTTGAGCCCGACGCCGAGGTCGACGGCCTTGCCGGCGTTCACGACCTGGTCCCCGAAGCCGGGGCAGACGACGACAGGCGTGCCGTGCGCCAGCGCCTCGGTGAAGCTGTTCTGGCCGCCGTGCGTCAGGAAGAGGTCCACCCCGGCCCTCAGGACGTCGACCTGCGGCACCACCGGAGCGCAGACCGCGTTGGGCGGCGCGGCGAGGTCCCCGAGCGGCGATGCCTGAGGCCCCACAGACACCACCAGCAGCGGGCCCTCGCCCTCACTGGGCGCGCCCAGGGCGCGGAAAAGGCCGCCCCAGGCCGCCTGGCAAAGCTCCCGGCCAGTGAGCCCATAGTCCAGGCCGTCCGGGCCCTTGGCGCGCGCGTCCCAGCCGAGCCCTGGCATGTCACCGGTGATGACGGTGCCCATACTCGCCAGCACAACCCCCCGGCCGGAGGTGTGCGCCGCGCGGACCTTCTCGAGCACCTCGGCGGAGGTGGGGCCCCCATGGCCCGCCAGCCGTGCCTCGCCGTCGTCTGCGCGAGCTGACAGGTGCCCCGCCGCGCGGCGTGCGCCCTCCGCGTCCAGGAGGGGCCCCACGAAGGCGAAGCTGGAGCCGTCCGCCTCGTACGCCCTCGCCAGCTCGGGCGCCATGGGGTCCTGCAAGTCCTCGGTCGTCGTCACCAGGTTCACGGCAGCGAACCTGACGCCGATGTCCTTGCCGAGAGGCATGGCGAGCCCAGGCTGTAGGCCGAGGCCATAGCGCTCGTTGAGGCGGCCCACCGCCGCGGCGTCGGGCCCGAAGGAGTCCACCCAGCGCCGGAAGGCGTCGATGCTCACTCCCTCCTCCTTCAGAGCAGACTTGAGAGCTGTGGCCAAAGCTCCAGGGCCCGCTATGGTGTTAAGCGACGCGGACGGGATGCCGACCACCTTGGCGGCGAGCATTGCGTCCGGGCAGGACAGGGGACAGTACACCACCCCGTCCGGCCGCAGTTCGCGCAAGAAACGCTCGGTCCCTGGCACGGTGCGCTCGAGGACGATGTTCCTGACCCCAAGGACATGCAGGAACTTGACCTCGAGGCCCACCTCCGCGAGCAAATCGCCACGAGCCTTCAGAACGTCCACCCGCGAAGAGCTCCCAAACATCTCGGTCTGGTGCTCCACGGCCGAGTGCCACGTGGCCCCCGTGTCCTCCACGGCCTCGCGGAGCTGGTCGAAGGACAGGTAGTGGACCGCGTGGCCCTTCTGCACCAGAGCCCGTGCCAGTGGCAGCGACGGGTTAACGTGGCCTGACGCCAGTGGGAAAATGAAGGCAAAGGTGTGCCGCGTGCACTTCGGCTCGAAGGCGGTCGCCATCCTCCCAACGCCAGCAACAGCGAGACCGCCTGGGTAGTCAGGACTTGCTCCACTTGGCCTCCCGTTCCGCGCTGCGTGAGCTTGGGCACAAGACTACGGACCAGAAGCCGGAACGCGCTCTCGAAAAACAGTTTGCTTCGAGCGATCCCTACTCGAAAGCTACGGAGCATTCGTATGAATGCTCCTGACGTATGTATTGCTGTCTGTTCTTGATGTCTATTCTTGGAGTCTCTTCTTGAGATTTCATATTTGGGTTTTTCCTTGATGTATCTGTTCATTCGTCCGGGACACCCAGGGGACACCTGCCCCCTTCGGGGTCTGCGGCCGCGGTATGCAGGGTGTCGTCATTCGTCGAGGACGCGAGGCGGGACTCCCAGGGGGACACCGGGGTCTGGCGGCCACGGCATGCAGGGTGGGCAGACGGGATCTCACTAAAAATCTCACAACCCCAGACTGTCGGGTGGAGAGAACTAGTGACTTCCAATCATTCTCAGCTGTAGCCCGACACAAATCGAAACAGCAAACACATCAAAAGCGGGGGGAAACCATATTTTGCAGGCCTCTTCGAGATCTCCTGGCGTGCGCCGTGACTGCCGCCTTCGGCCTCGACGGCGGTGTTGAACTTGTAACTACACTTGAAACAAAAATCTCACCTTACCATTGTTTCAAGTGGGGCATGAGACAGCGATATCCAGAACGCATCTTGAAAGCACATTGAAACAAACACCATTGTGGACCCCTTTTGAAGGTTCTGAGGGCTTGGGGCTGGGGGATCCTCGTAAACCTCTCGGGCCTCTTCGGTCCTGCTTCGTTCTTTGCAGACCCGTCTTGGCGCGTCTAATGCCTTCGAAGACTGTTGTGGCGGTGCTCTGGGGCCGTCTTGGAGGTCTCTTGGGCCGTCTTGGGGCTCTCGTGAGGCCTTTTAGGGGAGCTCTAAGGGCCGTCCTGGGGGAGATCTTGGGCTCCTCTCGTGGCTCTCCGGGGCCATTTGGGGGCCAACTTGTGGTCTCAGAGGCTAATCCTAAGCGAATAAGAAAGAATGTAGCAACTATAGAGCTCCCTTAGCTTCTTGCTGCAAGTTTTGGTTCTCGGAGGCCATCCTGGGAAGCTCCGTGGGTCTTTGGAGCCGTCTACGGCTGGTCTTGGGGCTCTTGGCAGGCATCTTGGCACCTATCTTGAGCCATCCCAGGCTCCCCGATGGCGCCTGAGTGAATGGAGGGGCGGGGGAGAGGGGGGAGCAACTTGAACAATGTGGATGTCTGGTAATCCCACCACCCTCTGCGCGCAGGTGGTTTAACGAGATCTTTCTTCCCTCTTCCAAAAAAACCCTCTTACCCTTCGGCAGGGGTTTGCCCCTCCCCTGCCCCCTACCCTGGACCTGGGCGGGGGGGCCGCGAGGTGTCAGGGTCCTTTTTCGCCCCATATGGCGCCAAGAGGACCTCAGAGAGCCTAAGATAGCCTCCAATGTTCGCTCAAGATAGCCAAGCATGGTCAAGCTAGCTAACAACATGCCTCCAAGAGGCTCCAAGAGGGCCGCAAGACGGTTCCAGATGCTGGTGGCGACCCCCTCAAGACCTCCCCGGGAAGCCAAAATCATTCAAAAACGTCTTGAACAAAAACTGATGTTTGCCTTCTCGCTTTTTCGTTTCCGATGCGCTTTGGAGGCCTCAAGATGGCCATAAAATGGCCCAAGAAAGCTCCAAGAAGGGCCCAAGAGGCCCCCAAGACTGCCCCAAGAGCGCCCAAAATCGCCCCATGAGAGCCCCAAGAGCGCCCCAAAATGCTATTTCGATGGCCCGGAGGGGGGAGAGAAATCGAGGACCCCCCTCCTTTGATCGATGGTTTCCAAGACGGCCCCAGGAGACGCTCCATAGCTCCCAAGAGGGCCCCAAGAGAGCCCCAAGAGAGCCCCAAGAAGGCCCCATGAGGGCCCCAAGGCGCCCCAAAAGAGCCCCAAAAGGACCCCAATATCCCCCAATACAGCCCCGTGGCTCAAAGAAGGCCTCCGATGTTCCAAGATAGCCTCCAAGATGGCTCAACACCCTCCTTTCTCTCCTCTCCTTGCACGCTCTGCTTCACAATATGTGTCTCGTCGTCCCTTTTCCCGTCAGCTCTCATGGGCAGGGTTCCTGAATGGGCTGGTGGGGATTCTTTTTGGTTCGCGGCTCCAAGGCGAAGGACTTGAAGCGGGTCAGCGTCCGGGGCGCGGTACGAAGATAATTGGCCGCAGTGGCGAATGCACGTGCCAGGGACACAATGACCCCCATTAAGACGCAGACGGCGTCGGCAGGTGACCGGCACCGACATCCCAGCAGGTGGGGACGCAGAGGCGCGGCGACCGGCGGCGGAACGGGGGGGAGAAGTTGCCCTTTCGGCGCCAAGCTCCAGCCGAACCACAAACGGGGGCGAGGCCAGGACGGACGGCGCGGCACAGTAAAGCTGCAGGCAGAACGAGGGTCCGAATGGCCACTGGCCAAACGAAGCCAACAGGCGTGCACACAGAGACGGGCTGCCCAAGACCACGGCAGAGGGGAGGGGGAGGGAGCAAAAGCGAGCCACAACCAAAGGCTCACTGCAGCACACCGCGTAAACGATGGTGCGGCAAAACGGGGCCTGACTCATCATGGCTCACTGAAGCTGAGGTGTAGCTGAAACCCGTCAGAGCGCCATCCAGTAGAGGAAGACCACTGGTGTGCGCTCACGAGGCTGAGCCACCTCCAGCCGGGGCCAGTGCGTGCACATCGTATCCGACTCTCGAGGTTCGGGGGCAAAACGATGCAATGTACTGACGGGGGCTGATAGCAGACTGCTCTGCTAGAGGAGCGACCAAGAACTGCAGAAGGCTGAACCACTCGATGCAGGGCCACTCCCTGGCGAAGCCAGACATCGGGTGTCACCGAACTGGTGGGGATTCTTTTTTTTTTTACAGCAGCAGGCGGAAGCGCCAGCGGCGGAAGGTCGCGAACGGGCTGGTGGGGATTCGCGAAGCGTAAACAATTCCATGTTTTAATGGGAAGCCCTGAAAGTCAGTGAGGCGGTAAGCAGGGCAAGGAAAGGAGAGGAGTGAAAGGCAGGAGTAAAGGAAGGGTTGGGAAGAGGACGGAGCAGGAGCAGAGACAGCAATTAGCAGAGCAACTGACAGGCTGCACTAAAAGAGGGAGGAGGTGCCGTAAGAGAGGAAGGGAGAGAGAGAGAGAGGGAGGTGCAGGAAGAGGGAGGGGGCTCTTCCGACCGTCCCCGTCGGCCCTGTCTGGGCCTCGGGGAGAAGCTCCAGGGGAGGGGAGGAGGTGCAGCAAGAGAGGGGAGGGAAGGGAGATGGGTCATAGAGAGAGAGAGTGGGAACGATGCATGCTCTCGTCTCGTCGGCGGCGCGGCAGAGGTACACTGCACCGGCGGTCAGCTTTCGGGAACGAGACGCGCACGCATCGACGCGAAGAGAACCATCTCTGCGTGCTGGCGCCGCGCCCCGGGAGAGGGCACGAGTGCCTCCCCGGCACAGGACCGCGAGCCACGAGGCGCCGGCTGCCCTCACGCTCCCAGGGGGAGGGGAGGGGACGAGCGGGAGGCGGAGCCTCACCAGACCAGACCGGGGGGCCGAGCGAATCTCGGCGGCGAGCGAGGGGGGGGGAGGCGAGGAGGAGAAGGCCTTCTCAGCAGGCGGCGGGGCTGCTCAGGAGCCCTCGCGCCGTCTGAGAGGCGTTCTGCGTCTTCGGGGAAGGCTCAGAAAACTTCCCAGACGGCCGGGGGACTTCCGAGCCTTCTGAGAAGGCCTTCTCCTTCTCACTTCCCCCCCTCGCTCGCCGCCGAGAATCAGCTGCACCCAGGGCGCCCGCAGGCCGCAGAACTGCGATGCCGACGTCGGCTTGGAGGCGGAAGTGGACAGGAGGGGAGGGCACGTGCACTTGAAATAAAAATAAATAATTCACATCTTCCCTGCTACTCAAGTGAGAGGATGCAACGCGCACTTGAAGGAAGGGAGATCCCACCTTGCCCATTTTTCAAATGTCGCCCGAGACAGCGAGATCCTGGACAGACATGCAAAAGGACGCCGACAAAACAAAGATCGTGGCCACTTTTAGAAGCGTGTTGGATACTTTTGGTGGACCTGTTGGTGACCCTGGGAGGATTCTCTGGAACTTGTAGGGGCTCTTCGGCCCGCTCACGGTTTCGGAGACTGTGCTGGCGGCGCTCTGAGGCCGTCTGAAAGGTCTCTCGGGTCGTTTTGAGGCTCTCTTGAGGTCATCTTGGGCAGCTTGTGGGATCGGCCTGGGCGTGTCGGAGGTTCCTCTCGGGACTCTCTGGGGTTGTCTCTGGGCGAGCGTGTACCCTCGGAGCCGCATCACAGGCGAAAAGACGCCAGGCCAAGGTAGGGATGTGCCTCTAGTGTTTAAATGATTTCGGCTTCTCGAGAGCAACCCCGTCTTTGGGCCCTAATAAGCTTCAGAGCATCCCGCCACTCTTCCTGTGTTTGTGGGTCAGTGTTCTCTTGGATGCCTCTTGGGGTCTCTTGGGAGGCCTCTCGGGAGTCCATGTGGAGCAGTTACGAAGTCCTTTGAAAGCCATTTCGGGGGCTTCTAAAGGGGCGTCTTGTTGAGCCTCTGGGCGGCCTCTTGGGGCCTCTCGGGGGTCTGCTGGCAGTCTCAGGGCTCTCTGGGGCTCAGAGCTACAAGAGCCAGGCCGCGTTCCCCCTCCAGGCCCCTCTTGGGGCCGTCTTGGAAGCTTCTTGGGCCATCTGGGGGCCCTCTTGATCTGTTTTGGGGCCGTCTTGGGAGCGTCTTGGGCCATCTTGGAGCGATCTTGAAAGGCTCATGGACCGTCTTGGAACTTCGGGGAGCCGAGAAGGCGGAAAGGCACAAATCCGTCAAAACCCTACAGGACATCTACGGGCTTGACCTTCGGGGCTCTCTTGGGAGTGCTCTTGGGGTACCTGTGCGGCGCCTTTAGGGCTCCTGGGGCCCCGTCGAGACCATCCTGAGCGCCTTTGGAACAATCTTGTGGCGATTCAGGGCTTTCTTGGACCGCGTCCGGCCTTTCGGGGCCCTCCTGACTCGTCTGGGGCGGCTCTGGAGAGCGAAGCTGCGAGGACCCGAAAAAATGCGCCCGATGTCAGCGATGCGGCGGACCCGGGGCCGGTGCAGGGCGATATGCATGCGCTGATGCACGTAAGCGATTGCTCGCGATGTTTGAAATGCATATGTGTGTAAGGATGTATGGATGTGTGGATGTATGGCCGAACCGATGTATGAATGTATATATGTTTGGATGTGAATACGCTCGTATGTACGTACAACCGTCCGTGAGTCCGTCCGTCCGTCCGTGTGTATATGTATGTATTTTATATGTGGACGGATGTACGTACGTATGTGTATATGTGTACGTATGGATGCAAGGAGGTGTGTATGCGCGTATGTATGTATGTACGCATGTATTGTTGTATGATTGTATATGTTTTGTGTGTATGTATGATCGTGTGTATGTATGTATGGCTGTTTTGTGTGTGTATGGATGTATGTATGTAGTTGTGTCTGCATGTATGGGTGCATGTATGAATACATGCATGCATGCATGTATGTGTGCACGCATGTGAGGATTAGGTGTGTGTATGTGTGTGCGTATGTGTATGTATGTGTGATGTGTGTAACTATGTGTGACGCATATGTGAATGTATGTGTATGTATGTTTGTGTGTGAATGTGAGTATATATACATATATTTGTGTGTATGCACGCATGCATGCCTGGATGTATGTACGTATGTGTGTACGTATGCGCGGTTGTGAGTATGTGCATGTATGTACGTATGTGTATGCCTGTATGTTTGCATGCATGTATGTGTGTTTGGATGTGTGCATGTCTGCTTTATGTCGGCATGTATGAATGAATGTGCGTGTGATGTGTATACATGCGTGTATGTATACCTAGATATACGAATATGTGCGCGCATGTGTGTGTACGTATGTGTGTATATGTATGTAGGCATGCATACGTGTACGTGTGTATGTAGTTGCGTGTATGTGTGTATGTGTATGTGTATGTGCGTATGGAAATGTGAATATGAATGTGTATGTGAATGTGTGTATGTGTGCGTATGTGTATGCATATGTACGTGCATGGGTATGTGCATGTGTATGCGTATGTGCGTGTGCATGTGTATGTGCATGCGTATGTGCATGTGTGCATGTAAATGTGTATGCAGGTAGGTATGTATATATGTCTGGATGGATGGAAATATGGATATATGGATTTATGGATGTATGGATGTATGTATGTGTACACACATAAATATACTTGAACCACGCGCGCGAGACGCGCGCGCGTAGGTTCTAGTCGCAGATGGATGGGCCACGGGTGCCGCTGTAAGCCCCGCTGTGGCCACAACGACGATTTCCAGCATACTCGGGCCCATGCCATCGACGCAAAGAAACGCGTAGTCAGAACGCGGGGCGCCACGTTCCCGCGCATCTCACAATCTCGCTGCCGCCTTTGTTTGGTATCGAACTGCGCTGTTTCCCCACTTTCACTTCCACTCTGCCCCGTCGTGACACTCAAAGTTTTGGCACATCTGTTCGGTTTCCCCACGCCCGATCACGCAGACATCCGCCGGCTCCTGATGTTGGGGTTGGCTCGGGGCCTCGTTGCGCGCGCGTGGGAACGCGTTGTTTTTTGTTCCTCTTCCTTGTGCTCCAGGTTTCTCGTTTTCAGCGGTCGTTCAGCTGTCGGGTATCTGCAGAGTGCGCGCGCAGATGTCCCGGTCATTAGTGTCCTTCTCTGCAAGCAGTTGTTGTCGAGTCCGTCCACGGGATTGGGGAAGCTTCTTTGTGCTGGACGCTGAACCTCAGGCTGGCGATAATCGCACCTGTGGGAGCACAAGGTTCGGGCTCGCGGGGCACGCTCATTGATTTGACTGGCAAGTCCCATGTATGATGCTGCCTGGAGCTCTGACGGGGCCTCTGGCGGTACCTTTTTGGCGCTGTGGCGAGGCCTTTCCGGAGGCGGGGGAGGAGCACGAAACCTGAGAAATTTTACAATATAGCCACACCCCGTTCGCTCGGGCGGGTCCGCCCTGCAAGTGAGGGAGGAGCAAGAATCGCGTGAAAGAATACGGGGTCGGGGCTTGCCCAGGAGGGGAGGGAGGAGCACGAAACCTGAGGAAAATAATGGTATAGCCACACCCCGTGCGCTCTGACGGGGCTAACTCGGGTGCGGTGGGAGGAGCAAAACAGAACATGGACTATATACGGTATAGCAACACCCTTTATCGCTCTGCCGGGGCCGCCCTTGAGGGGTGGGAGGGGCAAAGCAACTTGCGAAATGAGAGGGTATGGCGATGCCCCGCTCGCTCTGGCGGGGCCTGTCTGGCGCTCTGGCGGGGCCATCCCAGGAGAGGAAGCCATCTTCGGCGCCTTGGAGCGACAGTTCGGGGATTCTGGGCCGTCTTGGACGTTTGGGGACCTGCTGGGACTCTCGGGTGGCGTTGCTGGGCTGTCTGGGGGGCTGTTTCGGGGGGGCCCCAGAAGCCCCCCGGGGCCATCGGGGACCGTCTTGGGGGCCTCCTGGATAATCGAGGGCTCCTCTGGAGCTGTCTTGGA
>CAUYUJ010016194.1:0-12500 GCA_963575745.1 Prorocentrum cordatum | reverse complement strand
GTTTGAGCCCGATATCAAAAACAAGTGTTCGCACTCCCCCAGTAGACTGCCCAATACCCAGCCCCCAGCCAGTTTCTCAAGCCGTGTAACCGCTGGTGCCCACGGCCCGATGAACGTCAACGGATCGTGCCCCCCCGGACTTGATGAGAACAATTATCGTGTTGGGAGGAAGGGGTTGGGAGGATGAAGGGACTGAGCAATAGCACCCGGATGCAATGTACGATACCTTCGATCGCCTGCGGGTAATGATAACCCCATCCTCCCAGCCCGATGACTGTCTTCCTGATGATTCCAGCACTGCCCGTGGAGAGAGGAAGCGCGAGGTTCAAAAGCTAGCTCTGGCCTGTTCCGAGGTGGGGCCCTCGGGGATGCGCCCCTCAGGACGAGCGGCCTCTGCGAGGGAAGGCTCCGCCTTGGGACCCCTCTCCTGTCCTCAGGGCCCCAGTCCTCAGGGCCCCCTCTCTGAACCCCCGAGGGCGAGGGGGGGCCAAGGGAGGGGGGGGGGCGGAGTGGGGGGACTCCTCCTTACCGCGTCCAAGGACGGTTACAACACGGGGCGGGGCCGAGGAAGGGTAACGCTCGGGCGGGGCAGGGCACGTCGGGGCGGAGGTTACGCTGCGATCGCCACAGTATGCGGGCACCAGCGTGTGGGGAGGGTCCAGCCCTTCCCCCCCACGTGCGAGCGTTACCGTTCGCGCCAGAGGAGTACCCCAGCAAAGGCCTCTGCACATTAGTGAGTTTTCTGCTGCTAGGGATCGTCCTGGCCGTCAACGCAGCCGACCTGGAGTCGAGAGTGCGGCTCCTGAACAAGCTGCCAAAAAGTCTCAGGCGAAGCATCTGCCAGAACAGGCGGGCTAGGGTCTTGGGCTCCCCGTCCTCCCGGCTAGGGGGCCACATGCGAACCCTACCCCTACCCCCCACGATTTCTGATGGGGGGGGGGGTCACTTCGCTCGGGAGCTCCAGAACGAAGTGAACCCCACCCTCCCCCTCAGAAATCCGTGGGGGGCAGGGGTAGGGTTCGCATGTGGCCCCCCACATGTGGGACCCTTCTGTGGTCCTGCCCCCGCCACTGTTAGAGGCCTCTGGCGAAACACGCGCGCGACCAGGGCCCAAGAAGAAAAACCTGCCGCGCGGAAGGGGGACAAGGGGAGAGGCCGGAGGCTGCGCGTGCTGGGCGGAGAGGGGCGAGGGGGAGGAGAGGAAGGCCATGGAAGAAGAAGGAGAAGAAGCAGAAGAAGAAGAAGAAGAAATAGGAAGAAGAAATAGAAGAAGAAGAAGTAGAAGAAGGAGAAGAAGAAGCAGAAGAAGAAAAGCAGTCTCCAGGGGAGGGGGGAAACTGGGAGAGGCCGGAGGCCGTGCGTGCAGGGCGAGAGGGGCGAGAGGGGGCCGAGGAGTCTGTCGCGCTGCTGCTCGAACATTTTCTTCTGCTTGAGCAGCTGCATGGCCCGCATCTCGCCGCGGCGGCGGCCGCGGCGGGGCGGCGGAAAGGGCGGCGGCGGGCCCCGGCTTTGCCCGGCTGCCGGCGGCAGCACCGGGGAGCACCCAGCCGAAGCGGGGGCGGCCTCTGTCGGGGCAGGCCCCTAGCGGTCGGAAGTGGCCGGCGGGAGGGCGAAGAAGGAGGGCGTTGGAAGTAGGTTGGGTTCCGTCCGCCCCTCTGGGAGGACGGAGAAGGTGAAGCCGCTCGGCCATTGAGGCAGGAAGGCGCTTGTGATGTATACTGGAATGTGGAAGTCCAAAAGTAGCTGCTTTCAACGACCGATGCGTACCCGAATAGGGAATCGACTGCAAAATTGATTTGCACCAGACTTGATTTCCCCGTCGGGCCCATGAGGAACAGACGTCGACTAGTCCGCAGATCTGCGGAGCACTGTAGGCATGTCTCGTCGCTTCGGCGGGAAATCAGCGTTGGGGTAAACCGATTACGTCGTCGATCCCCCACCTCGAACTGCACTCCCAGAGCCCGAGGCCACGGGGCGGTTGTTCGCGTTTCCCCTCTCGGCGTTTCGCCGGGGCGTTCCCACAAGGCTAAACGAGGACCACAGGAGAGTCCCACGGGAGGGACGGGGAGCCCGAAAGCGCACAGTCCGACACTCTGGAGCGCGGGCAGTCTGTCGGAGCAAGACGCTCCCAGAGCCCGAGGTATCGGAGGTCCTCTGGAGCCGAGACTGCTTCTTGTTATTTCTGGTAGCAGTCGTTTTGCAGGGGGGGCGCTGGGGCCTCAGATAGCGGCAGCGATTGAGCCGGGTGGGGCACGCCGGGGCGGGCGGGCGCCGCGACCGCCCTAAAATTCGCGGGACCACCGCCATCAGATGGGAGCATCCAGCCCCCCCCCTACCCACGATCGCTACCGTTACCCATGGGGGAGGGAGTTGTCCCTGGAACAGTAGGGGCCCGTCCACAAGAAACCTCCCACAAGAAAGCCAACCCTGAGACCCCAGGACGTCCAGTGATTTCTGGTGGGAACGTCACGCGTTCCACAACAGAGCCATCCGAACCCAGGCAGCCCAGGGCACCCGGGAGACAAGCAGGGTGTCTGGGTCTCCACTGTAACAAACGCTACGCGCCACAGGGGGCGAACCATTTGCGCCCACCACAAGGGATGACTCCCGAGTGGTGGGTCCAAGTCAAGTAGCTCCCGCGGGGCACGAGTGTGCCAGGGGGAGGAGAGAAAGAAAAGGGGGGGCCCCGCCTCATCCCGCGGGTCGCGGCGCCTTCACGCCGAGCGCCGACACGCCGATGGGGGAAGTGGGCGTATGCGGGCGGCGAACGCAGGCGACTAACAGGCAGCGCCCCTGGAGATCCACCAGAGCGCCGGCAGTCTGCCGGAGCGGCCCGCCCGCAGAGCGGGGGCAGCGCACCGTGCTGCTGCTGGGCCTGCGGCGCCAGGGGCGGTCCGCTGCGGTGGCGAGGTCTATAGGTCGGCGGCGCAGGCAGGCTGCGCCCATGCACGAGGAAGGAGGAGGCGAGAGAGAGAGAGAGGGAGAGGAGCGCCGGCCGCAGCGAGCGGGGCCGTCTCCGACGCCCACGCCACTCCCTGGGCTGCCCAGCCCTCCCGTTTCTCCGCCGATCCTGCCCCCGTCGAGGGCCCCAGTAACTGCCAGCCGAAGTTTGGGGGAACGTGCGCCTTGCTGAGCTCCCCCGCTCTTTGCTGTCGGCCCGATCGAGGGGCTCCATCGATGGAGGTCCATTCCACCGGATGGGCTCTCGCTGCCTCGGGATCATGTGCCTGGTCATGAAGTTCACCCGCCGACCAAGCCGCCGACGACGACGACGACGACGACGACGACGACGACGACGAACACGGACAGACGGATGGACGATCGGACGGACGGACGGACGGACGGACGACGACAACGACGACAATACGACTAAGACAACACGACTAAGACGACGACGACGACGACGACGACGACGACGACGACGACGACGACGATGTTCGCTCTTGCCTGTTCGAGTGTCATTCCACGTGTATTTCCCAAACCCTCGGGCCACGAAGGGCGCGAACGAACGGGGGCCACGAAGGGCAGATAATGCGGAGCCACAAATGGCAACGACGGGGCCACTGAGGGTAGGAACGGGGCCACGTAGGACAGCGAGGGGGCCACAAAGGGCGACAGCGGGGCCACGAAGAGCATGCATATGGGGCCACGACGGGCGCGAACGAGCGGGGGCCACGGAGGGCATACGTGTATTAGGCTGCAGAGGGCAAGGACGAGGCCACTGAGGGCAGCAACGGGGCCACGAAGGGCAGCGAAGGGGCCACGAAGGGCGACAGCGGGGCCACGAAGCGCATGCATAGGGGCCACGACGGGCGCGAACGAGCGGGGGCCACGAAGGGCATACATATATGGGGCCACGAAGGGCAGCGAGGGGGCCACAAAGGGCTGCAACGGGGCCACGAGGGGCAGCGAGGGGGCCACGAAGGGCTGCAACGGGGCCACGAAGGGCAGCGAGAGGGCCACGAAGGGCTGCAACGGGGCCACGAAGGGCAGCGAGGGGGCCGCCTCCTGAGTGAAATGCAAATAAATCTCAGGCGGGAACGGGGGTCTTGGCTAAATTGTGAGGCTGTCTTAGGCGGGAGCCGGTGTTGTTGTAATCCGGGGGCCAACAACACACTTCGGGACTAGTAACTTTCTCAAATTAAAAACAAGATGCGAGCCCAGGGGGAAGCACTTCCATTGAAAAAGCACTATGGTCACCGGAGGAGGGATCAACCATTTTTACTGAGAACTCATCAACAGCCACCACAACAACAACAAGAACAACAACAACAACAACAACAACAACAACAACAATCATTTTACCCGAACGCTCAGTGTTCTCACCAGTGCCAGGGTTTTCATGCGACGCGAGACAATACCCCCACTTCGTGGGGGGGCAGTTCAAGCTCTACCAAATATCCAAACGACTCTTCGCGACCACCCAAACCCAGCTTCCCGCCCTATGACGTTGGGACACTTCACTTCGTGGCGTGCGGACGACCGTGGCTACTACACTGGCGTGGGGTACACACCCACAGAACTTGGTCACTTATTCGGGGCGCGCGTGTGCCCAGCATCCTGCAATTGTGACATACAATACATGACACAGACAGACAGAGAGAGAGACAGAGAGCAGACAGAGAGAGAGACAGAGAGAGCGGAGTTGGTCACATTTTTGGGGCAAGTTCCTGAGATCGTCGTGTTTTTTGTTGGTCTTGCGCGCGCGAATGTCCACTTTACTTTTTTTTGCAAGGGAGTATTGAAATTTGATTATGTTAGAACAAGAAAAAGTAGCTCGCGCGAGCTCATGTAACATAAATGTTGAAAAACCATTGGTTTTGTGGGAGTCGGACAGCGCGCGCGGGATGAAATTTGGACATTTTTTTTGAAAAACCATTGGGTTTTTGATGTTTTTATGTTGAAATCGCTACGAAACCTAAGGTTTTGGAAGGATTTCGTCTTGCACGCGCGAATGTCCACTTTAGCTTATTTTTTGCAAGGGATTCTTGAAATTGGATTACATTTGAACAAGAAATTTCATTTTATAGTGTTTTTTGCAAGGGAAAGCGGGGGGGAACAAAACAACCGGATCCGGTACTAATCCACTTTTCTGAAGCTTTCGCGAAAAAATAATGAAAATGTAGCTGCGGCCTAGGTTTTGGAGGGGGGTCGTGTACCAGGGGTCCCAACAATAATTATTCTTTAGAAGTAATAATGTTCAACAACAACAACAACAACAACAACAACAACAACAACAACAACAACAACAACAACAACAACAACAACAACAACAAACAACAACTGTCCCTGCTCTAATCTGCGCGCGTGCCATTCAACACGTGTATCCGAAGCCCTCGATACCCGCCCTCTTCGTCTTCGATCGTACCCCCTGGGGGGTCCACATTTTTAACCTGCAACGTGTATTTCATGCAGCCCCTACGGCAGGTGAAGACAGGACAGATGGAAGGAAGGGACAAGGGGGAGTATAGCAGAAGGGGGCTGGGAGCAGATAACACGGGTCAGAACCAGACGGGCAGATCGGGCGGGGAGACCCTGACAGGCGGGTCGGGAAGGCGGACCCAGGAGGCCAGGTCGAGTAGGCAGGTTGCTGAAGCGTGCGTCCTGCATGGATCGCGAGGTAGGTCTCGAGCGACAACGCGCTTCCCAAATAAATCGTCATGAAATCCACAGCGAGAGCGTGATTCCTGAGTGTCGAGGGCGCGGCGCCTGAATAAATGGCGAGGAAGTCCTACGCGAGAGCGCGATTTCTGAATACATTGTGAGGACGTCCCGCGCGAGAGCGCGATTCGGGAATGCACTGTAAATAAGTACGAGGCGGGAGCCGTTGTTGTTGTAACTAAGTTACTTTTATTCTTTAAGATAGAAAATGATGCGAGCCCTGGAAGGGGAATTGCAATGAGAGAAATACGATGGTTACCAGAGAGGGTGATCAACAATAACTATTCTTCAGAAATGAGATTCAACAACAATAACTAGAGCAGCAACAACAGCAATAACAACAGCAACAACAACAACAAACACAATTACTAGCACGTGGGGACACTCCGTTCTCACCAGTGCCAGGGTTTTCATACGACGCCCGCCAATACCCCCACTCTGTGGGGGGGCCGGTTCAAGCTCTACCACATTTCCAAACGACTCTTCGCCACCACCCACACCCAGCTTCCCGCCCTATGACGTTCGGACACTTCACTTCGTGGCCTGCGGACGACCGTGGCTACTACACTGGCGCATGGGTACAGTGACTTGTGTGACTACGGGTAGAAATTTTGAAAATTCGTACAGATGTTTTTCGAGGACCTACGGTGCGATTCGTATGATTTTATGTTGCGCGGTGCTAAAATTCTTAAGAAACCCAATGGTTTTTGAAGATTTCGGCGTGCGCGCGCGAAGAAAAAACGAATGTGTCCCGCATGGTATTATTTGACAGGGATGATGGCCCTGGCAGGTGCGCAACCGTTGTTGGAGAAGTTCGAAGCACGTGAAAAAGTTGCTCGCAAAAGCCCGTTTGACAGAAATGTTTAAAAAGTGTTGGGTTTCCTACAAATCCGCAAGAGCGCGCGGGATGAAATTTTGACACTTTTTTTTGAAAAAACCATTGGTTTTTTGATGTTTTTATGTTAAAATCGTTACGAACACTAAGGTTTTGGAAGGATTTCGTCTTGCGCGCGCGAATGTCCACTTTACCTTATTTTTTGCAAGGGATTCTTGAAGTTTGGTTATGTTAGAACAAGAAATGTCCACTTTTGCCTTTTTTTGCAAGGGAAAACCGCCCGTAACAAAACAACCGGATCCGGACCAACCCGTTTTGCCGGAGACTTCCTCACGAAAATGATGAAAACATGGCTGCGGCCTAGGCGCGGCGAGGGGGCCGCGCACCAGGGGTCCCAACAATAATTATTCTTTAGAAGTAATAATGTTCAACAACAACAACAACAACAACAACAACAACAACAACAACAACAATTACTAGCACGTGGGGACACTCCGTTCTCACCAGTGCCAGGGTTTTCATAGGAGGCGGGCAATACCCCCACTTTGTGGGGGGGCCGGTTCAAGCTCTACCAAATTTCCAAACGACTCTTCGCCACCACCCACACCCAGCTTCCCGCCCTATGACGTTCGGACACTTCACTTCGTGGCATGCGGACGACCGTGGCTACTATTCAGGGCCCCGCGGCCGACGACGACGGCGTGCGCGCGCGAAGAAAAAACGAATGTGTCCAATATGGTATTATTTGACAGGGATGATGGCCCTGCCATGCGCGCAACCGTTGTTGCAGAAGTTGGAAGCACGTGAAAAAGTTGCTCGCAAGAGCCCGTTTGACAGAAATGTTGAAAAAATATTGGGTTTCCTCAGAAATCCGCAAAAGCGCGCAAGATGAATTTTTGAAACTTTTTTTTTGAAAAACCATTGGGTTTTTCATGTTTTTATGTTAAAATCGCTACGAAAACTAAGGTTTTGGAAGGATTTCATCTTGCGCGCGCGAGTGTGCACTTCGTGACATTTTTTTCAAAAGGATTCTTGAAGTTTGGTTATGTTAGAACAAGAAATTTCATTTTATAGTGTTTTTTGAAAGGGAAAGCGGGCGTCAACAAAACAACCGGATACGGACACCCACGTTTTGCCTGAGACTTCCTCACGAAAATCATGAAAATGTGGCTGCGGCCTAGGCGCGGCGAGGGGGGCGCGCACCAGGGGTCCCAACAATAATTATTCTTTAGAATAAATAATGTTCAACAACAACAACAACAACAACAACAACAACAGCAACAACAACAACAGCAATCACAGCAATCACAACAATCACAACAATCACAGCACCACCACAACAACACCAACAACAGCAGCAGGAAAAACAACAACAGCAGCAACAATCAAAACTATCACAACCAAAGCTACAACAACAACCAAAACAACAATAGCAACAATGGAAACAACAACCATAAAAACAACCATAACACCAACACTAGCACTAACAATAACAATAACAACGACGATGACGACGACAACGACGACGACGACGACGAAGACGACGACGGCGACGAGGACGACGACGACGACGAACGACGGACGACGGACGACGGACGACGGACGACGATTACGACGACGACGACGACGACGACGACGACGACGACGACGACGACGACGACGGACGACGACGGACGACGGACGACGACGACGACGACGACGATGAGGACGACGACGACGACGACGACGACGACGATGACGACGACGACGACGACGACGAGGCCGAGGACGAGAACGAGGACGGACGGACGGCGGCCGCAGCGAGGCCCTGCGGCGCCACTCTCGACCAGTGGTGAGCCTTGCGCCGCCCTCTGGGCCGCCCCCCCCCTGGGTAGAGAGCAGGCAGACCACCCCGCGCAGTGAGCGCCCCGATCAGCAAAACCGTTCAGCAAACGCACCCAGGGAAGACGCAGAGGGGATAGGCAGCGCAGAGGGGATACGCAGCGCGGGGCTCAGGAGGGGACAGCCTCAGGAGGGGATCGGCTCAGGCAGGAATAGGCAGCGCGGGGCTCGCTGGCAACGCTAGGAGTCCTGGCGTTGTCGCCGAGCCCCGCGCTGGGCGCGTTCCGACCAGAAATTCGAAGCGAATCCAGCGGTGGCGACGAGGGCCACCCAGGGCCGGGCTGCTTCGTAGACGCCCAGGGCCTGGGGGTCGGGGTGGTGTTTCCTCCCTGCACCGGGGCCCCCCGACCCGTTCGCGGTTCGACTCCGGATGTTCTCCCTGCAGTGTTGCCAGAGTATCCCTTGACGCCGGTCGGCGTTCAGGGCCCGACCTCCGTGGCAGGGCCTCGGAGGTCGCTCTGTGCCAGTCTTCGCTGCGGTCTGCCACTTGAGTTGGGCACAACGCACGCTCTTGGCAGTCTCAGCTCTCTCCCAGGTAGCCACTATGCCCGTCGCGGTTGACTCCTCGCGGGGGGGAAATGAAGGCCTCCTAGACGGGGTCCGAGTAGATGGGGTCAGAGGATCGCGCCGCAACGCCGATGCATCGGCGATGTATCGGCGATGCATCGACGATGCATCGGCGACGTCGGCGATGCATCGGCGACGTCGCGCCGACGTTGGCGTGGCGAAATCGGGCCCCGCATCGAGCAGCATCGCCGATGCATCGGCGATGCGGCGCGATCCCCCGACCCCATCTGCTCCGACCCCATCTAGGACCCGTCGCAGTTAAATCCTCGCGGAAAAAACAAAAAACAAAACAAAACAAAAAGAAAAAAAACGACCCGCGCGAGGGCCCCCAGCGGCAGGCGCCTTCGCCGTCTTGTCGGAGCTCGCGAGGGCCGCGTATCTCCTCACCTCGCGGCTGGCAGGCCGACCCGCCGCGCTGGCCCCGGGCTGGGAGGGGGCCGCGGGGGCCGGCTGCACGCGAGGAGGCTGTGGCCTCCTTCTCCTTCTCCTCCTCCTCCTCCTCCTCCTCCTCACTCCTCCTCCTCTCCTCCTCCCTCCTACTCCTGCTCCTCCTCCTCCCTCTCCTCCTCCTCTCCTTCCTCTCTCCTCTCTCCTCCTCCTCCTCCTCCTCCTCCTCCGCTTCCTCCTCATCCTCCTCCGCCTCCGCCTCCGCCTCCGCCTCCGCCTCCGCCTCCTCGTCCTCCTCCTCCTCCTCTTCCTCCTCCTCCCCCTCCTCCGTAAGGGCGGTGAAACAGGAAGGCGTCAATCAGGGGGCAAGGTGACACCGAACGGGGGTTCCCCAGCCGCCTCCTGGCGCCGGAGGCGACCGCGCATCGAGGAAAGTGCCCGGCCCGGCGGCAAGCCGAGACCCGCTGCAAGCCGCATTTGTCGTATCCCCCCTTTGAGAAGAAGAAAAGACGCCATAACCACACTTTTGGCGCTCCACGCGGATTTCTTGGATCTGCGCTGGACCCCGCAGGCGCGCGGAGCGCGCACGGGCCGACGAGGCAAGGGTGCAAGGGCACCTATGATGGAGCCACACGACCTTGTTGTGGGTTCGACTGTAAACCGTTGTCCACACAGCAAAGAAGCCTCTCGGTAAGCCCCGCCTAGCTCACGCATCAGCTGACCGACGATCAAAAACGGGTCTTACGCGAGATGCCGTAGCCACCTTACGCCGTTGCTTACGCGGGCCGCCCCGCCCGCTCGGCGCGCCACATCGGAGACGAGGGCGCTCACGCGCGACCTTACGCGGGCAGCTCACGCGCCAACGTCGGCGCAGACGACCCCGCTTTTTTGCGTCGCTCGCTGGCAGTGAGTGCAAGGCAACTCGCCTTGCCACTAAAACCGTGAGACCTGCCAGAACGACGAGGAAGGAGGACAAAAGGACGACGAAGCGTGGGCAGCGCGGCTGCCAACAAAAAGACGGCCGCCACGAGCACCGACCCCTTGGGCTGGGCCGCCACTGCGGTGCTGTCGCCGTGAGCGCCGCGCGAAGAGGCGGCACCCACCCCAGCGGCGAAGCGTGACCACCGAGGAGCAAACTGCGGCCAGGACGGGGCGGCACGCGGAGGTCGGAGCGCCGCCGCCGCTCCAAAGCGAAAGCCCGCGAGAGGCGCACTGCGGCGCGGGCGCACGCAGGGCTGCGGGGGCGGGCGGCCTGCTGGTCGGCGTCGTGGATCCTGGGGCTCCGGCGGCAGCGAGAGGGCAGAGGCGCGGCAGGGGGGAAACGGAAACGAGGAGGAGGAGAATGGGGAAGAGGGGGAGAAGGGGGAGGAGGAGGAGGAGGAGGAGGAGGAGGAGGAGGAGGAGGAGGAGGAGTGACCACTGTAAACCCAGGACCCATTCGCGAGTTTGCAATACAACCCTCCCTCCACGCTCCCTCTTCACAGGTCCCTACACAGGTTCATGTTCATTGAAGAAAGTGCCCCGCTGGAAGACAGGCATTGTGAAAATATGAAACTGTGCCAGAACACCATTCCTGCGACTTCAACGCCGCGAATCAGCTTTCCTGTTAAATCTGGACGATCCTGAATCGTGCCGGAACACCGTTCTTGGGGGTTCAACACAGCAAATGAACGTGAGTGCTGCGCCCTGAAACTCCGACACTGTACCAAAACACCGTTTCTGGGACGGTAACCATGAGAACCCTTGAAACTGCTGCAAACTGTTTAGACGAATGTGCGCAGCGCTAGAGCAATAACCACATGTTGAAAAAGAACTGCCCTCCATCCGTGAAACTCCTGCAATTGCTTAAGACGAAAATGCGCGGCGTTCAGACGAAAGCCACATTTTGAAAACGGTCCGCCCTCCATCCGTGAAATTATTTATATGTGCGGCGCGGAGGCGAGAGCCACATTCTGAAAACGGCTCGCCCTCCATCCCTGAAACTCTTGCGATTTATTAAAACGAACGCGCACGGCGTTAGGGAGATAACCACACTTTGACAACGGCCCGCCCTCCATCCATCAAACTCTAGCGCACGCTGACAGTGAATACGCGCGGCACTACACCGCCACTTCGAGCCAAGAACATTTTAGCTTTAGAAAGTGAACCCCGCCGTGGGCGTTTTCTTAAACAACAATCCAAGTCCAGATCTGGAAAACTTCGAGCATACTATAGAAAGAACTGTTCAAATTTCTCGCAAGGCTCAAAACTCACAGATTGATCATACTGCTCGTTTACTCGAATTGCCCAGGTTGTCCAGATTACGCAACTCCTTCAAATCACGCAAGTTGCTGGAATGTATCAAATTGCTAGATTTTGCTCGATATATTCAACTTGCTCAAAAAACTTGAATTGCTCAAATTGCTCCGGATTGTTGAAATTGATCAAATTGGCCGGAATGCTCAAGATTACGCAAATGTGTCAAATGTGTCTAATTGCTCAAATTCTCTAAGCTACCAGGAGTGTTCAAAGTATTCGAATTGCCCCAACGGTCCACATTGTTCAAAGTCTACCACATTTGAATATTCGCACTGGTCAGAGCCAGGAATTGCTCAAATTACTCCTGAAGTCTTCAAATTTCTCATTACTTAAAAGGCTCTAATTGCTCAAATTATACCATTGCACTCACTGTTCAAACCCCCCGAATTGCTCCATGTGCCCAAATGCTCGAATTTTTTAAACTGCACAAACAGCTTTAAAACATCAAAACTCAAAACTTGCTCAAAATGCTCGATTGCCCAAAGTGTCCAAAACTACCCAAATTGCCCAAATTGGCCCAACTGCCTAAAATGGCAAAAATAACCGGGATGCTCGAATTTCTCGAATTCACCAAATCGCCCAAACTTGCTCCAAATACTTGAATTGCCCAAATTACTACCATCAATCCCAGTTATTGCAAATTCCCGGGCTATCTACATTGCTCAAATAGCTCAACGTATTGGAATTGTTTAAGTTGCTCGGCGTACTTCAACTGTTGGAAAAATCCATGTGTTGGGACTGCTCGAATTGCGCGAGCTGCTGAAATTGAGGACTTATTAAAATACTCAAGTTGCCCCATGTATTGAAACTGATTAAATGATTCATGGAGGAGGAGGAGGAGGAGGAGGAGGAGGAGGAGGAGGGAGGAGGA
>CAUYUJ010016193.1:180000-291206 GCA_963575745.1 Prorocentrum cordatum | reverse complement strand
GGCTGAGGCTGAGGCAGGCTGAGGCTGAGGCTGAGGCAGGCTGATGCTGAGGCAGGCTGAGGCTGAGGCTGAGGCAGGCTGAGGCTGAGGCAGGCTGAGGCTGAGGCCGAGGCTGAAGGTAGACTGAGGCTGAGGCTGAAGCAGGCTGAGGCTGAGGCTGAGGCAGGCTGAGGCTGAGGCTGAGGCAGAGGCAGCCTGAGGCTGAGGCTGAGGCTGAGGCAGGCTGATGCTGAGGCAGGCTGAGGCTGAGGCTCAGGCAGGGTGAGGCTGAGGCAGGCTGAGGCTGAGGCCGAGGCTGAAGGCAGACTGAGGCTGAGGCTGAGGCTGAGGGTGACTTGCGCTGAGGCTGAGGCTGAGACTTGCGCCTTATACATCTACGCATATTGGTATCCAGTGACTCCCGCAAGGGTCCTTGCGCGTCGGCTGGTGCATCCATGCGACCATAACTGTCCTAGGCGCCTAGGCGGAGATTCGTGGCTTGAGGCGCGTGCTTCCGTGGCGATGACTACCACGAAATACTCCGATGGTTTTCTTGGCCGCCGTCATCTTTATTCGTCTTTCTCTTACCCTTACTCATGACGGAGGAGGAGGAGGAAGAGGAGGAGGAGGAGGAGGAGGAGGAGGGGGGGAGGAGGGGGACGAGGACGACGAGAAGGATGAGGAGGAGGAAGATGACGACGCGGTCGACGTCGCGCTGGGCTCGCCTTTGGCGCGAGGGTGCGTGGCGGGCTTCAGGCAGTCCTCGCCGATGGGGGCTCGGCGCGCTGGGGCCCCGAGGGGCGTCTGGCTCGTCGCCTGTCGTGGGCATGGCGCGCTTCGGGTGGGAACGCGGACGCTCCGAACCGTCCAGGGGCGAGGAGGGGAGGAGGATCTGGCTGAGATGCCGATACCGCTGCTCGTCCTGGAGAGTTCTCGCCGCCACGGCTGGCTTCGCTTCGAGATTCTGGTCAGGACAGGAAGTACGGGCATCTGTATCGAAGACTCCTACGGCGAATCACCGCCGCTCCTTGCCCGTTTGGAAGCGCCTGTGTGGCCGACAGCTGGGCCAGAGCTTGGCCAAGCTATCCGGCCAGTTTTTTTTCCCAAATCGGTTTGGAAAGACTTCGGGGAGCGCGTGGGGGAGCAGGAAGAGGAGGAGGACCAGGAGAGGGAGGATGATTATTTCGAGGAGGATAAGGATGATGATAAGGATGATGGTGGAGGAGGAGGAGGAGGAAGAGGAGGAGGCTGGAAGAGAAGGACGAGGCTGGAGAAGCCGGATTAGGAAGAGGAGGAGGAGGAGGAGGAGGAGGAGGAGGAGGACGACGACGAGGAGGAGGAGGACGACGAGGAGGAGGAGACTTCTTGGGAACGTCTTGGGGTGCTTCTTGGGAGACCTCTGCGGAGCTTCCTGGGGGCCTTTCGGGACCACTATGGAGTCCCTTGGGGGCCTCTTGGGGGCCTCTTGGGGGCCTTTGGGGGCTTCTTGGGGGCCTCTTTGGCCGTCTTAGGGCTTTCCTGATCCGTCTGACGCCGTCGGAGGCCGTCTTGGGGGCCTCTCTGAACCGACTTGGGGCCCGTGTTGCAACGCTTCAGGGCCGTCTTGGAGACCATCTTGGCCGTCTTGGAGGCCTCTTGGGCCGTCTTGGGGCCGTCTTGGGGGCCTCTTGGGCTGTCATGGGGCCATCTTGGAGGCCTCGTGGTCGATCTTGGGGCGATCTTGGGGCCTCTTGGGTCGTTTTGAGCCGTCGGAATGCCGAACAAAAAAACAAATGCCAACATATACCAAAAACCTTAGGAACATCATTGATTTCGGTATCTTCGGGCCCTCCTGGAGGACCTCTTGGAGGCCTCTTGGGCCGTCTTGGAGGCCTCTTGGGGGCCTCTTGGGCCGTCTTGGGCCATCTTGAAGCCATCCCGGGCCGTTTTGGGTGCATCTTGGGCCGTCTTGGAGGCATCTTTGGGCCATCTTAGCCGTCTTGGAGGCCATCTTGGCCGTCTTGGAGGTCTGTTGGGGCCCTCTTGGGGCCGTCTTGGGGGCCTCTTGGGCCGTCATAGGGCCACCCTGGAGGCCTCGTGGGCGATCTTAGGGCGATCTTGGGGGCCTCTTGAGCCGTCTTGAGCCGTCGGAATGCCAAAAAGAAGCAAATGTCAAAAGATTTGAAAAACAACCGGGAAATCACTGATTTTGATCTCCTCGGGCTCTCCTGGAGGGCCTCTTGGAGGCCTCTTGGGCCGTCTTGGAGGCCTTTTGGGGGCCCCTTGGGCCGTCTTGGACCGTCTTGGAGGCTTCTTGGGCGAACTTGGAGGTATCTTGGACCCTCTTGGGCCGTCTGGGAAGGCATCTTGGACCATTTTCGGCGAACTTGAAGGCCATCTTGGCCCTCTTGGAAGCCATCTTAGGCAATCTTGGAGCCGTCGGGAGCAGGAAAAACCATTGCGACCACCTCGTGTGGGCCCTTCCGGGTGGCCGGCGGGCTGGGCCAAAGCCAGGGGGAGTTTTTTCAGGGGGGGAAAAGGAACCCACCTGTGATGAATCAACAGGGGACGGCGGATCGAATGGCCTTCGGCCCATCCCGCCACCGTGCCTGGGTTCGGGGTTAAAGGTCTGTTGAGTGTTCGTTTGTGATCTCGTGGTAGGCTTCTCGGAGGCCTCTTGGAAGCAATTTTGAGGCCTCTTGGGGACCGTTTTGGGGCCTCTTGGGGCCTGTCTCGCGAGGGGACTCTTGGGGCTTCTTGGAGCCTTTCGGAGGCCTCTCGGGGTATCCTGGAGGCTTCTGGAGGCCGAGGGCTCGAAATTTCCGTTCGGGTCCCCCGTCTGGGCCCCCTCTTGGAGCCGTCTTGGGGGCTTCCTGGGCCGTCTTGGAGGCCTCTGGGGCCGTCTTGGGGCCCTCTTGGGCCGTCTTGGGCCCGTCTTGGGGGCCTCCTGGGCCGTCTTGGGGCGATCTTGGGGCCTCTTGGGCCGTCTTGGAGCGTCGGGAAGCCGAAAACGAGAAAACCTTAAGGATTTTGACACAAATTATAGAAAAGCAAACATGTTTGCCTCTTCGGGCCCTCTTGGGAGGCCTCTTGGAGGCCTCTTGGGGCGTCTTGGAGGCATCTTCGGCCGTCCGGGGGCCATCTTGAGAGCGATCTTTCGGCGTCTTTGAGCCCTCTGGTGGCACCGTCGCGTCTCCCCGCGTGCCTCTGAAGGCCCGGTCACCCGGTCACCCGGTCAACCAGTCAGCCGGTCAACCGGTCAGCCGGTCACCCGGTCACCCGCGGTCACCCGGACACCCGGTCACCCGGTCACCCAGTCCACCTGTCAGCTGGTCACCCGGTCACCCGGTCAGCCGGCCATACGGTCAGCCGGTCAACCGGTCCGCAGGTCAGCTTGTCAGCTGGTCATGTGGTCAGCGAGTCGACCGGTCAGCCGGTCACCCGGTCACCCGGTCAACCGGTCAGCCGGTCAACCGGTCAGCCGGTCAGCCGGTCAGCCGGTCCACTGGTCAGCCGGTCAGCCGGTCAGCCGGTCAGCCGGTCAGCCGGTCAGCCGGTCAGCCGGTCAACCGGTCAACCGATCAACCGGTCAACCTGGTCAGCCGGTCAGCAGGTCAGCCGGTCAACCGGTCAGCCTGTCAGCCGGTCAGCCGGTCAACCGGTCAGCTGGTCAGCGCCTTCATCAGCTTCTTCACGCGGCCAGCCGGTCAGCCGGTCAGCCGAGCAGCCGGTCAACCGGTCAACCGGTCAGCCGGTCAGCCGCGACCGGTCGACCAGTCAGCCGGTCAACCGGTCCGCAGGTCAGCTGGTCATGTGGTCAGCGGTCGACCGGTCAGCCGGTCGCCCGGTCACGTCAGCTGGTCAACCGGTCAGCCGGTCAGCCGGTCAGCCGGTCAACCGGTCAGCTGGTCAGCGCCTTCATCAGCTTCTTCACGCGGCCAGCCGGTCAGCCGGTCAACCAGTCAGCCGGTCAACCGGTCAACCGGTCAGCCGGTCAGCCGCGACCGGTCGACCGGTCAGCCGGTCAACCGGTCCGCAGGTCAGCTTGTCAGCTGGTCATGTGGTCAGCCGGTCGACCGGTCAGCCGGTCGCCCGGTCAGCCGGTCAACCGGTCAGCCGGTCAACCGGTCAACCGGTCAGCCGGTCAGCCAATCAGCCGGTCAGCCGGTCGACCGGTCAGCCGGTCAACCGGTCAGCCGGTCAGCCATGGTCAGCCGGTCAGCCGGTCAGCCGGTCAGCCGGTCAGCCAGCAGCCAGTTCACCGGTCAGCCGGTCAGCTGGTCAGCCGGTCAGCCGGTCAGCCGGTCAGCTGGTCAGCCGGTCAACCGGTCATTCGGTCAACCGGTCAACCTGGTCAGCCGGTCAGCAGGTCAGCCGGTCAACCGGTCAGCCGGTCAGCCGGTCAGCCGGTCAACCGGTCAGCTGGTCAGCGCCTTCATCAGCTTCTTCACGCGGCCAGCCGGTCAGTCGGTCAGCCGGTCAGCCGGTCAACCGGTCAACCGGTCAGCCGGTCAGCCGCGACCGGTCGACCGGTCAGCCGGTCAACCGGTCCGCAGGTCAGCTTGTCAGCTGGTCATGTGGTCAGCGGTCGACCGGTCAGCCTGTCGCCCGGTCAGCCGGTCAACCAGTCAGCCGGTACCGGCTGACCGGCTAACTGGCTGACCGGTTGAACGGTTGACGTCAACCGTTCAACCGGTCAGCCGGTCAGCCAATCAGCCGGTCAGCCGGTCGACCGGTCAGCCGGTCAACCGGTCAGCCGGTCAGCCAGTTAGCCGGTCAGCCGGTCAGCCGGTCAACCGGTCAAGCGGTCAGCCGGTCAGCCGGTCAACCGGTCAGCCGGTCAATTTGCACACTTATTCCACCATTGCCACCAGGGCCCGGCAGAGGCTTAGCAATCGGAGAGTTTGTTACAGTCCGCCCAGCTCACTCACCTACGGCCGCCGCCGCCATGGCAAAGCGGGAGCCGCCGTCTGAGGATGAGATGCTCCGCGCCTTCAGGGCGTGCCCCGTGCTTGATCGCGAGACGGCTGTCCAGCATTGTCCGGAGGTGGTTGAGGTGTCCGAGATGCTGGCCAAGTGTCTGGCAGTCCACTGGGAGTGGGTGCTGCTCGCGCTACTCGCGTGCGTTGGCGTTTTGATTCCCGAGGACCGCTTCGAGACGGCCCCTTCAATCGAGGTGCAGTCGTCCCTATGGATCATCCTGATTCACCCTGGGGCCACGAACAGTTCGGGCGTCATCAGTCTCGTGACGAAGGCGATGACGAAGCTCGTCAATCGCCTGCACAAGTACGAGACTGACAGCTACGACGCCCATTACAACGCTCTGTCGGCGGAGGAGCGCGGTGAATATGATCCACCTCCGCGTCGCCAGGTGTTGGCTGGCGGTGCCTCTCTGCCCGCGAACGGCATGATAATGAGCTGCCATCAAAATCGCGGCGCCGCGCTCGCCGCGGAGTGCGAGGTCGAAGGCGTGTTCTCCTGGTTCCAGAACGAGATGGGCGTAGACAAAGCCGTTCCCGGGAAGCTCTGGGACGGCAACGCTTGGCATCGTCCAGTCATGGACAAAGCCCGCGCCTTCTCGGTTGACGCACCCTGGTTCGGGTTCATTGCCGGGGCCCACATTCCGGAAACCTTCAAAGCGACGATTAACGATGCTTTCGGGCTTCGGGAGCGCCTCACCGCGAGCTTCGCGGAGCCCCAGTGGCTGACCATCAGGCAGATCCGCGAGGCATGCGCGCAGCTCCCCGTGCGGTCGCGCAAGCCCGCCGACTTCGTGGCCGGCCTGTTGCTGCCGCTCTTCAAGTGGTCGGTGTCGCGCAAGGGGGGAGTTTTTTAAGGCTTCGACCGAGGACGGGGCCAGCGAGCTCGTGGACAATAAATTCGACGGCCATATGGATTTGCAGCGGCAGTGTTTCCTCCAGCCTGGGAGGCATCAGGAGTCCAAGTACCACGGTAAGCTCCGGACCAAATTCGACCGCATGGCCTTGTCCACGCACGCCCTGCACGTGGTCTGCCAGAGGTTCCGCGAGTCGACCGCGCCAGCGCAGTACCGCCTTGACGACAACTGGGCGCATAATTTCTCGGCGCCCCCAGTGGTTTCCAAGAAAGCCGTCGCCATGGCTTACTTGCTGGCGGAGAAGTGCGAGCACACCTGGAAGATCTTGGACTTCGCGCGGAACGGCCACGGCATTCCGCAGGAGGCAGGCTCCCGCGCGTCCCAGGCAACGCAGCCTGGAGAGGCGCCCAGCGGCCCCCCTGCACCACCCGCCCCTGCCCTTGTGGACACGCAGGCGGCCGCCGATGCCGACGTGATCGTGCTGACCGAAACCGTCGCGGGCAAGATGGCGGGCAAGTGGTCGTGGACCAAGGAAGAGTTGAACAAGGTCATGTCCATGGGCACCGAGGTGTTCAAAGCCACTCTGGACAAGTTCCCCCTCTACGGCTGCTCTCTCCCCGCGCTGGTGGACGTCATGCACGTGATCTTGGCGGAGCCCGGGCAGTATTTCTATAACGGGAAGTCCGCCACTGTGGCGCGGCACGTGAAGGCCGTGACCAAGGATACCTCTTTCTACGAGCACACGATTCTTCTCCTCTTCATTGCGGCGAAGGTGCTCCAGGCGCTGGGCCTTGGGGTGACCGTGACGACGGTCGCCATCCCGGGGCAGACCTCTGGGCAGCATGCTTCTTCGTCAAGCGGAAGACGACCCGGCCAGACCTGGTCGCCGTGCTCGCGGAGCTGGGGATCTCCGAAGAGACGACGCCGACTCTGGCCGCATACGTCGCCTCTATTGACGCTGAGGAGCACCCCCCGCCGCGCGCCCCGGTCGTTGACTGGGGCCAGCGCCCGCCGGCCTCCGAGGTCGACGTGGGGTACCTGGCGGGCAAGTTGGGCCTCGTCTCCGCGCGCGAGGAGGCCCCGGTCGACGGCGCCGCGGCCCCGGCGGTGGAGCACGCTGCGCTGGCGCCAGCAGCTGCGGGCGGGCTGGACCTTGAGGGCATTGCCGAAGGCGCCGAAGACGACGCGCGCGCGGCCTCAACCGAAGCCGAGGACGAGGTCGAGGAGGCCGGCGATGCCGACGTGAATGCTGGAGACGAGGCGGCGCGCAGGCACCCGTCGGGCTTTGGTAGGTGACGAGGTTTCGGTCGACCGGGCCTCCCTCCGACATTGATCCATGGGAGCAGTGAGGTTATCCCGATATTTTCCAGCCAGCGTTTTGCACATGAGCTCAGGCATGTCCCAGATGCCAGCCGCGCGGCGACCTCGCATGTGCGCTATACCAAGCTGGCGGACATGCATGGCGGCTCGCGCGCTGCGGTTCGCGCGCCGCTGCCTGACGCCCACAGTTTTTGAAATGCGATTCTTCGAATTTTGGCGGGCTCGGGGGCGGCGAACGCGAATGAGCGGGCGCCGCCGTGAGCCAGGTTCCCTGGGCCGCTGTCCCGAAGGCGCCGACAAATCTACGGACGCCCATGCAACCTTGAAAAGCACACCGCAAATTCCTGTCATCGCCGCCTATCTCTTCCCATCCATCATGTCCTCATCATATTGTGTCTCGCCCCCTCTTTGTCCTCGCATCGTCCTCCAACTTTCCTCGCGCCGCAATGTCGCCCCCTCCTCCTCCTCGACGTCCTTCGGTGGTGCAATCCATGTGGTGCAATTCATGTGGTGCAGGGGCAGGGGGGCCGGTTCCGGATCAACCCTATCCCCCCCGCCTGGGTTTCTTATTGCCAGAGGGAACCCAGGCTACATCAACGATGCTACTATACACCCTCCCGTCCTTCGTCCCCTCCTCATGGGTTCACACAAGCACTTCCTTTCGCGCCGCGCGATGAAGGGGGGGGGCAAGAGGGGACAATGCGAAGAGCAATCGGCCTGGCCCGTCGGGCCGTGCCGGACAGCTTTCTGCTTGCCCCCCCTGCCTCCCTCCATACCTCTCCCCCTCCCTTCTTCCTTACCCCCCTCCCTCCATCCTTACCCTCCTGATGATGATGCTGCTGGTGATGCTGATGTGATGATGATGACGATGATGATGACGATGATGATGATGATGATGGTGATGATGATGATGATGATAGTGACGGCGATGGTGGTGGTGACGATGATGACGATGATGGAGGATGATGATGGCGCCGGTGACGGTGGGGTGTCCGCATACGAGCCTCCTGCATAAAGCTTCGTCGTCGGAGTCGTCGTTGCCGCCGTCGTCCTCGTCGTCGTCGTTGTCGGAGTCAGCGTGTTGCCGACGGAGTCGTTGACGTCGTCGTCAAAGTCGTCGTCATCGTCGTAAGCGTCGTTGTTGTCGTCGTCGTCGGAGTCGGAGTCGTCGTGAGCAAGCGTCGTCGTCGGATTCGGAGTAGTCGGAGTAGTCGTCGATGGATTCGGAGTCACCGGAGTCGTCGCCGTCGCCATCGTCGTACGCGGTCGGACTACATAGTCGTCGTCGTCGTCGGAGGCGGGGTCGCAATTGTCGTCGTCGGAATCGTACGTAGTCGGAGTCGTCCAAATCGTCATCGTCGTCCTCGTCGTCGTCGTCATCGTCGTCCTGAGTGTCGCCGTTGTCGTCGCCGACGTCGGAGTCGTCGGAGTGGGAGTCGTCGCCGCCGTAACCGTCGTCGTCGTCGTCGTCGTCGTCGTCGTCGTTCTCGTGGTCGACGTCGTCGTCGTTGGTGTCATCGGAGTCGACGTCGTCGGAGTCGTCGGAGTCGCCGTCGTCGTCATCGGCGTCGGTATTGTCGTCGTCGGAGTCGGAGTCGAAGTCGTGGCCGTCGTCGTCGCAGGAGTCGTCGGAGTCGTCGTTGTCGTCGGCGTCATCGTCGTTGTCATCGGAGGCATTATCGTGGGAGACTTCGTCGTCGTCGTCATCGTCGTCAAAGTCGCCGTCGTCGTCCTAGTCATCGGATTAGTCGTCGTCGCACTTGCCGTCGTCGTCGTCGTCGTCGTCGTCGTTGTCGTCGTTATCGTCGGCGTCGTCGTCGTCGTCGTGGTCGCCGGAGGCGTCCGGTTCGTTGGAGTCGTCTACGTCGGAGTCGTCGCCGCCGTCGTCGGGTTCGTCGGAGTCGACGTCGTCGTCGCAGTCGCCATCGTCGCCTTCGTCGTCGTCGGAGTCGTCGGAGTCGTCGTCGTCGTCGTCGTAAGCATCGGGGTCGCCGTCGTGTGTCGTCGTCGGCAATCGTCGTCGGAGTCGGAGTAGTTGGAGTAACGTTAGTCGTCGTCGTTGCCGTCGGCGTCGGAGTTGTCGTCGTCGTCGTCGTCGGTGCTGCCGTCGTCGTAGTCGGGGTAATCGTCCTAGTCGGAGTCGGAGTCGGAGTCGCCATTGTCGTCGTCGTCGTCGTCGTCGTCGCCGGCGTCGTTGGCATCGTCGGGGTCGTCGTAGCCGCCGACACCGCCGTCGTCGGCGTCGGAGTGGTTCGCGCCGTCTTCGTCGTCGGAGTCGTCGCCAGCGTCGTTTTCGCCGTTGTCGGCATGGAGTCGTCTTCGTCAGAGTCGTCGTCGTCGTCGTCGTCGTCGTCGTCCTCGTCGTCGTTGTCGTCGTCGTCATACGTAGTCGGAGTCGTCGGTGCCATCGTCGGCGTTGTCGTCAGCGTCGCCGTCGTCGTCGTCGTCGTCGTCAGCGTTGCCGTCGAAGTCGGAGTCGGAGTCGTTGGAGTGGGCGTCGTCGCCGCCGTAGCCGTCGGAGTCGTGATCGTCGACGCCGTCGTCGTCGTCGTCGTCGTCGTCGTCGTCGTCGTCGTCGTCGTTGTCGGGGTCATCATCGGAGTCGTCGGAGTCGTCGTCGTTGTCATAGTCGTCGTCGTCTTCGTCGGAGTCGGAGTCGTGGCTGTCGTCGTGGCTGTCGTCGTCGTCGTCGTCGTCGTCGTGGGGGGCAAGAGGGGACAATGCGAAGAGCAATCGGCCTGGCCCGTCCGGCCGTGCCGGCCAGCTTTCTGCTTGCCCCCCTGCCTCCCTCCATACCTCTCCCCCGCCCCTCCCTCCTTCCTTACCCCCCTCCCTCCTTCCTTACCCTCCTGATGATGATGATGATGAGGATGAGGATGAGGATGAGGATGAGGATGAGGATGATGATGATGATGATGATGATGATGATGATGATGATGATGATGATGATGCTGCAGATGCTGTGATGATGATGATGACGATGATGATGATGATGCTGCTGCTGCTGCTGCTGATGATGATGATGATGATGATGATGATGATGATGATGATGATAGTGACGGCGATGGTGGTGGTGATGATGATGACGATGATGAGAGAATGATGATGGCGACGGTGACGGTGGGGTGTCCGCATACGAGCCTCCTGCATAAAGCTTCGTCGTCATCGTCGTCGTTGCCGCCGTCGTCGTCGTCGTCGTCGTCGTCGTTGTCGGAGTCAGCGTGTTGCCGACGGAGTCGTTGACGTCGTCGTCCAAGTCGTCGCCATCGTCGTCATCGTCGGAAGCGTCGTTGTTGTCGTCGTCGTCGTCGTCGGAGTCGGAGTCGTCGTCAGCAAGCGTCGTCGTCGGATTCGGAGCAGTCGGAGTAGTAGTCGACGGAGTCGGAGTCACCGTCGTCGTCGCCGTCGCCATCGTCGTACGCGGTCGGAGTACATAGTCGTCGTCGTCGGAGTCGGAGTCGGAGTCGCAATTGTCGTCGTCGGAGTCGTACGTAGTCGGAGTCGTCCAAGTCGTCATCGTCGTCCTCGTCGTCGTCGGTGTCGCCATTGTCGTCGCCGACGTCGGAGTCGTCGGAGTGGGAGTCGTCGCCGCCGTAACCGTCGTCGTCGTCGTCGTCGTCGTCGTCGTCGTCGTCGTCGTCGTTCTCGTGGTCGACGTCGTCGTCGTCGGTGTCACCGGAGTCGACGTCGTCGTCGTCGGAGTCGTCGGAGTTGTCGTCGTCTTCGTCGGAGTCGGAGTCGTGGCGTCGTCGTCGCAGGAGTCCTGGGAGTCGTCGTTGTCGTCGGCGTCATCGTCGTTGTCATGGGAGTCATTATCGTCGGAGACTTAGTCGTCGTCGTCATCGTCGTCAAAGTCGCCGTCGTCGTCCTAGTCATCGGATTAGTCGTCGTCGCACTTGCCGTCGTCGTCGTCGTCGTCGTCGTCGTCGTCGTCGTCGTTCTCGTGGTCGACGTCGTCGTCGTCGGTGTCACCGGAGTCGACGTCGTCGTCGTCGGAGTCGTCGGAGTTGTCGTCGTCTTCGTCGGAGTCGGAGTCGTGGCGTCGTCGTCGCAGGAGTCCTGGGAGTCGTCGTTGTCGTCGGCGTCATCATCGTTGTCATCGGAGGCATTATCGTCGGAGACTTCGTCGTCGTCGTCGTCGTCATCGTCGTCAAAATCGCCGTCGTCGTCCTAGTCATCGGATTAGTCGTCGTCGCACTTGCCGTCGTCGTCGTCGTCGTCGTGGTCGCCGGAGGCGTCAGGGTCGTGGGAGTCGTCTAAGTCGGAGTCGTCGCCGCCGTCGTCGGATTCGTTGGAGTCGTCGGAGTCGTCGGAGTCGACGGTGTCGTCGCCGTCGCCATCGTCGCCCTCGTCGTCGTCGGAGTCGTCGGAGTCGTCGTCGTCGTCGTCGTCGTCGTCGTCGTCGTCGTCGTCGTCGTCGTCGTTGTCATTGTCGTCGTCGTCGTAAGCATCAGGGTCGCCGTCGTGAGAGTCGTCGTCGGCAATCGTCGTCGGCCCGCCCGATCCGCCCCTGGGATCTGCCCGATCCACCCCGACCCGCCCGTCGCGCCCTTCTAGGGCGCACGCGCGTCAACTCGGACATGTACCATGCTTTAATGTCCCGCCCGCCCGACCCGACCCGCCCGGTTGGGTATGTTCGACCCGGCCCGATCCACCCGCCCGACCCCCCCAATTGGGTCCGCTTCCCCACGCGACCCGCCCGATGCGCCCGTTAGGTGCGCCAGGGTGCACGCGTGTCTCTTCGGATACGCATTATTTTTTGATGTTCCGCCAGACCCGCTTCGCCTGCTAGGGGCCAGTCGACCCGACCCGACCCGATTTGCCCGTCAGGGTCCGCCCGTCCCAGACCGCCCGATCCGCGTGTCAGGGTGATCGCGTTTCAATTCGGAGGTGCGCGATATGTCTCGCGCGGTCCGTCCCGCCCGTTAGGGCCTCCCTGGCCCGACCCGCCCGCCCGGCCCGCCCGCGGGCCCGCCCGCCAGACGAGGCCCGACCGACCCGCTGTATCTATCTGCCAGGACTGCTGGGACGTGAGCGCTCGCGATGGCCCAGTCGCATCATGATCGCATGCAGCAGCTTTGGCTCAGTCCGCGATAGGTTCGCCCATTGCGTGGCTAGCGATGGCTCTCGCATCCCCTGCCGCGGGGGGGCAGTCAGCGGACTCAGATGTCGTTGCCGCGCTGCGTCCATTTCCGCCGAGTGTTTTAGGCTGGTTCTGTTTGGGGTACCACATCAGCGACGCCCCTGGCAGAGTATCCACGATCGTTGATTTCTTGAAGCGCTCTGGGGCGGCAGCACCACGCACCATCACAACGCAGGAGGTATCCACAGTTTTGCAGCGTCTCCTGCAATACCACCCGCAGTGGATCACGATCCATGCCGGCGACTGGGCTTCCTGTGCTCCAATCAGTGAGTCACCGCCCGCACCAGGAGCATTAGCGGCATCGTGTGCAGAATGGGCTGGGTATACTGGGTCTGACCGCTGCTGCGGCGCTCCCTTGTGCCGTTGGCGAGCCGAGCCTGCGTCGTTCATGACGCTAAGCCGCGGCATGGTCCAGGGCAGTGTTGTATTTCTACGGTGCTTTCGATGTCGCTCTGTTTACGGGGGCCGATGGTGCTGGAAAGATGTCCCCGAAAATTCGCAGTTCCCATCTGGGTTTCATGACCCGCTGTTGCGTGGAGACGCCTCTCACCCTACAAGGTGGTTTTTCGCTACGCCGCAGGTGTGTTGGGAAAAGACATTGCTCACCTTCTTATTGGGATGCGCGGCCAGGGGGGGCATGAGCTTGACGGCGACATTCGAGGTGTATCGTCGTGTCTGGAGCCACACTCTTCAAGGTACGATGTACGCAACGCGTCAGCATTTCCTTGCCAAAACAGAGGTCGCGCTCCTAGTCTGGGCTTCCACTTGCCTGATCGATGCCAGCCCCGTCGATGCCGCGGATTTCAAGTGGGCGTTGCGCCCGCACCGTGTCTCGAACGACTTCCAACCTCTCGTTGCTGTGATTCGCACGGCATTCCACAAACTCGCAGCAGCGCACGCATGTCCGCTTACGTCACGCCTGCGCTGCCTGGTGTTTGATGGAAAATGGTGCGTGCAGACTCCAATCTGCAACGCGCGAGACGGGGGTCTGATTTGGGGCGCCGCCCTTGGCACGGGTTTCTTGACTGGCTGCACGGAGAGGCCCGTTCCCGGAGGAAAATATTGCGTTCGCCACATGCCGGAATGCACGGCGCCAGTGGAGGATTGCAGGATTACCGAGCATCGGGAAGTGGTCGGCGCGGATTCTTTGACCTTGGAATATAAGGTGGACGGCGTGCGGCGCCCCTCTGCCGAGGTGGCCGTGCCGATGGTCCGCGCGTACGAGCTCACGCTCTTACGGAAGCGGGCCCCGCCCCGAGTCGACGAGCTTGCCTCGTGCAACAAGGACGCCCGTAAAGGCATCCCGGAGACTTTCGCGAGCAGGAAGAGCAGCGGGCTATTGGCCGCCGTGACGCCGTGCTTGCAGATTGCGGCTGTGCGGCCGATGTATTCGTCCGAATCCATTACGCAGCTCCTCGTCTTCGTGTCCTTCGTTCTTGGATTTTTCGCCGACCTGCAGTTCGTCATCTACGACAACGCCTGCGGCGTCGTCAGGTCCCTCAAGAAGAAGCTCAGGAGTCACGCCAGTTCGCCGGCGCTCGCAGCTGCGTGGGGCGCGCTGGCCGCGCTGCTGTGGGTTATTGACCGCTTGCACTGGACCTACCACACTGCGTGTCGCGATGCGTCCTCGGGCTGGTATGTCGCCGGCGTGGATCCGCACGCGCACCCCGAGCTGCTCGGCGTCGACACGGAGGCCGCGGAGCAGGTCTTCCACATCGCCAATCGTTGGCAGACGGTCCTCAGCAACACCAGCCCTATTCACCAGGAGCTCTTCTTACTCATCTTCGCCTGGCAGCACAACGTCCACCACCCCTGCGACGACGCGGTGCGCAAGTACACGGCCGCGCAGAAGGCGGCCTCGTCCGGGGCCCCCGGGGCGGCCGGCGCGCCGCCGCCGCCGCGGCCGCACACTGGCGAGCGCCCGCAGCGGAGGTTGGCAAAGCGCAAGAAAATTTGCGTGTCTGCTGATTGCGCAGCGTGCCCGGCCGCGGAAGGCCAAGCGCGCGTAGGAGGCTCAGGCAGTGGCAAGGGGGGTCACCACCAGGGGGGTCGCCAACTTCTCGTGGAAATCGAAGTTCCTGGATCGAGGGTCGACGAGGCCTGGGGACGTTTCTGTGCGTTTTGGGGACTCATTTCCTCGAGGATGTGTCGAGGAAGCGGCGTTTCCTCGAGAAAGTGGCGACCCCCCTAGCGGTGACACCCCTTGGCACAGCCTCAGAGGCGCGGCCTCCGCAAGTTCGAGTGAGCCGTCTCGGTTGCCCCAGTCTGCTGCTGCGCCAGCGGCCGCGGTCGCTTGGGCGGTGCTTAACGCTGGGAGCAACACTGTGCATTCTGTCATTCTGAAGAAAGATGTGCACACTCGCTGCTCTTGGTCATTTCAAGGCAGAGCCGACGTGGTCAAGGAAGATTCCCTGCGCGGGCGCGGCTTTTGGTCGTGCGGCGTCTGCTACGGCGAACGGCAATCTTTTTAAGTACATTGGACCGGGCGCGCTGCCGGTCGCGATGCTCTTGCGCGCTCTTTGGCCGCACGGACTGCTTGCCTTTTCTGCAACTCGGTGCCCGTGTTTCCTTTGCTGATGGGCCTTCCTTCCTTTCTCCGGTCTACTGCTCGCGTTCTTTTCCTGGCCTGGGCGCGTGGCGCATCGGGGCGCCGCATGTTCCGTGCGCGCGCACCCTCGGGCGCATTGCACTGCACTGGACTGGCGGGCCCCCGCCAAGAAATACATATCTCCGGCTCCTAAACAGATGGTAGATGATAGAAGCAAACGCTATCGCTTACACTTGGAATAATCGCATCGTCGACGGCAATCCGCTTGTTTCCCTGGGCCCCCCAGGTCCCCTGGAGTCGTCGGATACTCCTGACAAGTTGGGCTCCGACGACTTATTGGGCGACCTGGGTCGCTTGACTCCCGCGACCTGCTCGCTCGACCCGACCCGCCTGTTAGGGACTGCCCGTCCGACTCGACCCGCCTTCTGGGGGACAAGAGCGTGCTAATCCGACCCACACCATGATGAACTTCACCCGCCCACGCGACCCGATCCGCCCACTTGACCCGACCCGTCTGTCAGGGTCCGCCCGCCCGACCCTTCCATTACGACAGGCAGCTGCGTGCTTGTTTCCTCGGTCATATCGCCGTGGTTATTCCTCTTGACCTGCTCTCCCTCCCTTCTCCTTCCTCCCTCCCCGTCGATCTCTTCCAGGCCGCCCTCTTTGGCAGTGTGGCGCACGCGCGTCGCAGGGTGTGCACAGGCATTGCGGTTTGCACATCGCATGCGCATTCACACCTGCACACACACGCATACATACAACTGCTGGTGCAGCAACTGGGGGGTGCACAGGCATGTTGGTCTATATGTACATTGGTTGTATATGGTGCCCCATGGGTGGTGCTCTAAGCCTGGCTCGCTTTGCAGGAAGAGGCTCGCTTTTGGCGGGCGGGGCTTTGGGGTGGGCCATTCCAGGCGCCCTCCTCACTTCTCTGTCGCGACGAGGCGCGCTTCTAAGACTGCGACAGTGCTCTCGCGCAGGGAAATCCCGACCCCCCTGGGTTTAGCAGCAGGACAATCGTGTTGCGCCCCTGGCGAGGGCAATCCGGGGCCACGCGGTGTTCTTACGGCCGAGACTGAACCTGACCCTCCCGCCACCTTCTCCTCCCCCCGTGCTCCTGGCCCGTCCCCCCCCCCCCCCACGCTTCATCCACTTCCCCTCCCTGCTCCTCCCCATCCCCTCCTCCCCTCATGTCCTTCCTCCCCCACTCGCTCTTCCCATCCTCCACCTCTTTCCTCCTCCTCCCGCTAGCCCCCTCTGTCCTCATATTGATCGGCATGAGCTTCGTAGTGGGGCGTCTCTGGATGGTGCTGTGAGGGAGCGTTTGCCGTGCCGGGGCGATCTGGGCGCACCGGGGACCGACAAGCCACAACCTGACCTGATCTAATGATGATGATGCTGATGATGATGCTGATGAGGAGGAGGAGGAGGAAGAGGAGGAGGAGGAGGATGAGGAGGATGATGATGATGATGACGACGCTGCTGATGATGATGGTGGTGGTGATGATGACGATGATAGTGACGGCGATGGTGATGATGATGACGATGATGAAAGGATGATGATGGTGACGGTGATGGTGGGGCGACTGCATACGAGCCTCCTGCATAAAGCTTCGTCGTCGGAGTCGTCGTTGCCGCCGTCGCCGTCGCCGTCGCCGTCGCCGTCGTCGTCGTCGTCGTCGTCGTCGTTGTCGGAATCGTCGTGTTGCCGACGGAGTCGTCGACGTCGTCGTCCGAGTTTTCATCGTCGTCATCGTCGTAAGCATCGGTGTTGTCTTCGTCGGAGCCGTCGTCAGCAATCGTCGTCGTCGTCTGATTTGGAGTAGCCGTCGTCAGCAATCGTCGTCGTCGTCTGATTTGGAGTAGTCGGAGTAGTCGTCGTCTGGGTCGTCGTCCTCGTCTGAGTCGGAGTCACCGTCGTCGTCGGCGTCTTTATCGTCGCACGTAGTCGGAGTACCTAGTCGTCGTCGGCGTCGGAGTCAGAGTCGCCATTGTCGTCGTCGTCGCGAGCGTCGTCATCGGCGTCGTCGTCGTCGTCCGTGTCGCCGACGTCGGGGTTGTCGGAGTGGGAGTGGTCGCCGGAGGCGTCCGGTTCGTTGGAGTCGTCTACGTCGGAGTCGTCGCCGCCGTCGTCGGGTTCGTCGGAGTCGACGTCGTCGTCGCAGTCGCCTTCGTCGCCTTCGTCGTCGTCGGAGTCGTCGGAGTCGTCGTCGTCGTCGTCGTCGTAAGCATCGGGGTCGCCGTCGTGAGTCGTCGTCGGCAATCGTCGTCGGAGTCGGAGTAGTTGGAGTAACGTTAGTCGTCGTCGTTGCCGTCGGCGTCGGAGTTGTCGTCGTCGTCGTCGTCGGTGCTGCCGTCGTCGTAGTCGGGGTAATCGTCATAGTCGGAGTCGGAGTCGGAGTCGCCATTGTCGTCGTCGTCGTCGTCGCCGGCGTCGTTGGCATCGTCGGGGTCGTCGTAGCCGCCGACACCGCCGTCGTCGGCGTCGGAGTGGTTCGCGCCGTCTTCGTCGTCGGAGTCGTCGCCAGAGTCGTTTTCGCCGTTGTCGGCATGGAGTCGTCTTCGTCAGAGTCGTCGTCGTCGTCGTCGTCGTTGTCGTCGTCGTCATACGTAGTCGGAGTCGTCGGTGCCATCGTCGGCGTTGTCGTCAGCGTCGCCGTCGTCGTCGTCGTCGTCAGCGTTGCCGTCGAAGCGAGTCTGAGTCGTTGAGTGGCGTGGTCGCCGCGTAGCCCGTCGGCGTCGTCGGAGTCGTGATCGCGATGCCGTCGTCGTCGTCGTCGTCGTGTCGTCGTCGTCGTTCGTCGTCGTCGTAGTCGTTTGCAGGGGTCATCATTCGGAGTGTCGGAGTTCGTCGTCGTTGTATAGTTCGTCGTTCGGTCGCTTTCGTCGGAGTCGGAGTCGTGGCTGTCGTCCGTGCTGTCGTCGTCGTCGTTCGTTCTCGTGGGGGGCAAGAGGGGACAATGCGAAGAGCAATCGGCCTGGCCCGTCGGGCCGTGCCGGCCAGCTTTCTGCTTGCCCCCCTGCGTCCCTCCATACCTCTCCCCCTCCCCTCCTCCTTCCTTACCCCCCTCCCTCCTTCCTTACCCTCCTGATGATGATGCTGCTGCTGCTGCTGGTGATGCTGATGTGATGATGATGATGACGATGATGATGACTATGATGATGATGGTGATGATGATGATGATGATGATGCTGATGGTGATGATGATGATGATGATGATGATGATGATGATGATGATGATGATGATGATGATGATGATGATGATGATGATGATGATGATGTGAGATTGCAGATGGATGATGATAGTGACGGCGATGATGGTGGGATGATGAGACGATGGATGATGATGAGAGAAATGATGATGGCGACGGGACGGTGGGGTGTCCGCATACGAGCCTCCTGCATAAAGCTTCGTCGTCATCGTCGTCGTTGCCGCCGTCGTCGTCGTCGTCGTCGTCGTCGTCGTCGTCGTTGTCGGAGTCAGCGTGTTGCCGACGGAGTCGTTGACGTCGTCGTCCAAGTCGTCGTCATCGTCGGAAGCGTCGTTGTTGTCGTCGTCGTCGGAGTCGGAGTCGTCGTCAGCAAGCGTCGTCGTCGGATTCGGAGCAGTCGGAGTAGTAGTCGACGGAGTCGGAGTCATCGTCGTCGTCGCCGTCGCCATCGTCGTACGCGGTCGGAGTACTTAGTCGTCGTCGTCGGAGTCGGAGTCGGAGTCGCAATTGTCGTCGTCGGAGTCGTACGTAGTCGGAGTCGTCCAAGTCGTCATCGTCGTCCTCGTCGTCGTCGTCATCGTCGTCGTCAGTGTCGCCATTGTCGTCGCCGACGTCGGAGTCGTCGGAGTGGGAGTCGTCGCCGCATTAACCGTCGTCGTCGTCGTCGTCGTCGTCGTCGTCGTCGTCGTCGTCGTCGTCGTTCTCGTGGTCGACGTCGTCGTCGTCGGTGTCACCGGAGTCGACGTCGTCGTCGTCGGAGTCGTCGGAGTTGTCGTCGTCGTCGTCGGAGTCGGAGTCGTGGCGTCGTCGTCGCAGGAGTCCTGGGAGTCGTCGTTGTCGTCGGCGTCATCGTCGTTGCATGGGAGCATTATCGTCGAGAGACGTAGTCGTCGTAGTCATCGTCTCAAAGTCGCCGTTCGTCGTCTAGTCACGTCCCATCCGTCGTCGCACTGCCGTCGTGGTCGTAGTCGTCGTCGTCGTCGTCGTTCGTTGTCGTCGTGGTCGCAGGAGGCGTCGGGTCGCGGAGTCTTCTAGTCAGAGGTCGTCGCCGCAGTCGTCGTCGTCGTCGTCGTCGTCGTTCTCGTGGCCGACAGTCGTCGTCGTCGGTCACCGGAGGGTTCCGACGTGGTGTAGTCGGATGTGCGGAGTTGTCGTCGTCTTGTCGGAGTCGGAGTGTGGCGCTCGTCGTCGCAGGAGTCCTGGAGTCGGTCGTGTCGTCGGCTTCATCAATCGTTGTCATCGGAGGGCATTATCGTCGGAGACTTCGGTCGTCGTCGTCGTCGTCATCGTCGTCAAATCGCCGTCGTGTCCTAGTTCATCGGATTAGTCGTCGTCGCCGACGTCGTCGTCGTCGTCGTCGTCGTGGTCGCCGGAGGCGTCGGGGTCGTGGGAGTCGTCTAAGTCGGAGTCGTCGCCGCCGTCGTCGGATTCGTTGGAGTCGTCGGAGTCGTCGGAGTCGACGTTGTCGTCGCCGTCGCCATCGTCGCCCTCGTCGTCGTCGGAGTCGTCGGAGTCGTCGGAGTCGTCGTCGTCGTCGTCGTCGTCGTCGTCGTCGTCGTCGTCGTAAGCATCAGGGTCGCCGTCGTGAGAGTCGTCGTCGGCAATCGTCGTCGGAGTCGGAGTAGTTGGAGTAGTCGTCGTCGTTGCCGTCGGCGTCGGAGTTGTCGTCGTCGTCGTCGTCGGTGCTGCCGTCGTCGTAGTCGGGGTAATCGTCATAGTCGGAGTCGGAGTCGGAGTCGGAGTCGCCATTGTCGTCGTCGTCGCCGGCGTCGTTGGCATCGTCGGGGTCGTCGTACCCGCCGCCGCCGCCGCCGTCGTCGGCGTCGGAGTGGTTCGCGCCGTCTTCGTCGTCGGAGTCGTCGCCAGCGTCGTTTTCGTCGTTGTCGACATGGAGTCGTCTTCTCTTTTTTGTCTTCTTTTTTTTTTTTTTTTTTTTTTTCTTTTTTCTTTTTTTTTTTTTTTTTTTCTTTTTCGTTTTTTTAGTCGTCGTCGTCGTCGTCGTCGTCGTCGTTGTCGTTGTCGTCGTACGTAGTCGGAGTCGTCGGTGCCGTCGTCGGCGTTGTCGTCAGCGTCGCCGTCGTTGTCGTCGTCGTCGTCGTCGTCGTCGTCAGCGTTGCCGTCGAAGTCGGAGTCGGAGTCGTTGGAGTGGGCGTCGTCGCCGCCGTAGCCGTCGGAGTCGTGATCGTCGACGCCGTCGTCGTCGTCGTCGTCGTCGTCGTCGTCGTCGTCGTCGTTGTCGGGGTCATCATCGGAGTCGCCTGAGTCGTCGGAGTCATCGTCGTTGTCATCGTTATCGGAGTTGTCGTCGTCGTCGTCTTCGTCGGAGTCGGAGTCGTGGCTGTCGTCGTCGTCGTCGTTGTCGTCGTCGTCGTCGTCGTCGTCGTCGCCGTCGTCGTCGTCGGAGTCGTCGGCCGACGACAACTGGCATCACAGGCCCAAGCAGTGGTAGGGTCGAGCCTCAAACAGCCGGCACAACAGGTCCCAGCATCGGCAGGGTGCGCAGAGCGCCACTCCGAGGTCTTCGGCACACAACAGGTCTCAGCAGTGGCAGGGTCCGCAGAGCGTTCCCCCGTGGATTTCGGCACACCCACTGGCGCAAGCGGCGCATCTGGTGCAACTGGCGCTAAACTGGGACAACCAACTGGCGCAGCTTGCGCAGCTGGCCAAAATCCTCGTGAGGGGTGTGCCGACATGGTGGAGTGACCGCATGCGGGCCCTCCTACTGGACCCGGTTCCGGTTCCGGCTCCGGCTCTGGCTCCGGTTCCGGACCACCCCTCCCCCCTCAGGCAGCGCGCGCTGCTCTGGTTCCGGTTCCGGTTCCGGTTCCCGTTCCGGTTAGGGATCATCCCTTAACCCTATCCCTCTCCATGCGTCCGGTGCCGGTTCCGGTTCCGGTTCCGGTTCCGGACCACCCCTTCCCCCTCAGGCAGCGCGCGCTGCTCTGGTTCCGGTTCTGGTTCCGGTTCCGGCTCTGGTTCCGGTTCCGGTTCCGGTTAGGGATCATTTCTCATCCCGATCCTGCATGCGCCCGGTGCCGGTTCCAGTTCCGGTTCCAGACCACCCCCTCCCCTCAGACAGCGCGCGATGCTCTGGTTCCTGTTCCGGTTCCGGTTCCGGTTCCGGTTAGGGATCACCCCTCATCCCTATCCCTCTCCATGCGTCCCGTGCCGGTTCCGGTTCCGGTTCCGTTCAGGACCACCCTCCCCCCTCAGGCAGCGCGTGCTGCTCTGGTTCCGGTTCCGGTTCCGGTTCCGGTTCCGGTTAGGGATCATCCCTCATCCTTGTCCCTCGTGCGTCCGGTTCCCTTTCCGTTTCCGGTTCCGGTTCCAGATCACCCCTCTCCCCTCCAGCAGCGCGCGCGGCTTTGGTTCCGGTTCCAGTTCCGGTTCCGGTTCCCGTTCCGGTTCCAGTTAAGGGATCATCCTTCATCCCTATCATTTTCCATGCGTCCGGTTCCGGTTCCGGTTCCGGATCCCCTCCCCCCCTCCGGCAGCGCGCGCTGCTCCAGTTCGGGTTGCGGTTCTGGTTCCGGTTCCGGTTCTTGTCCTGGTTAGGGATCATCCCTCATGCGTATCCCTCTCCATGCGTCCGGTTGCGGTTCCAGTTTCGGATCACCCCGCGCTGCTCTGGTTCCGGTTCTGGTTTCAGTTGCGGTTCCAGTTCATGGGTCGTCCCTCATCCCTATCCCTCTCCATGCGTCCGGTTCCGGTTCCGGTTCCGGTTCCGGATCATCCCCTCATGCACCGCGCGCTGTTCTGGTTCCGGTTCCGGTTCCGGTTCCGGTTCCGGTTCCGGATCATCTATATCCCTCTCCACGCGTCCGGTTCCAGTTCCAGTTCCGGTTCCGGATCACCCCCCCCCCTGGGGTTGCCAGGATCTGGAATTCTGATCCAGATCTGTTCGGGGTGCCTGGATCTGATCCAACACGTTGTTTCTGATCCGATGGCGTCGAACAACCTGATTTTGATCCGACCTGCGTTTTCTGATCCGAGCTAGTTTTTCTGATCCAAAAATGGGTTGGTGCTGCTAACATATTCGCTGGTCTGTATATCTTATGCATGCAACTGTATGCACAAACATGTTGATGATATGCGAATTCCATATATATAAACATATATATACATATGTATGTGTCGTCGTACACATGTATGTATGTATATACACACATATATATATAGTCAATTACACATACACACATATATACATATACACCATTTACATATACACATATATATATAAATATATATATGGTGTAACTATAATACATTCATGCATACATGATGTTATGTACGCACGTGCACACATAATGAGATCATACGCCGATTGCCTTCATGGGCAAGCGATTTCCGCGCGATGATGCGGGCGCACGCGCCGTTTTGCCTTTTTAGGCTGGCGGTTTCAGTGGCGCGACCCAAACTTACACGCGCGCTGCCCCATGGGCAAGGCGGAACGCTCACACGCGAGTTGCCCCATGGGCAAGGAGGAACCCTTACACGCGCGTTGCCCCATGGGCAGGGAAGAACGCTTACACGCCCCGTGCCCCGTGGGCAGGCGAGAGCTGTGACGTGATCCACATGCCTTTTGCCGCATCGGCAAGCTCGGCTCGGAACAACTAGAACAAAAAACAAACAAATCAACAACAACCAACACACGGGTGCGGCTCTGAAAAAATGGCGTCGGAAAGCTGGGCGCGGTTCGAGAAAAAAAAGAGTTGTATCAGGAAAACAATTGCTGCGCTGAGCAACTGGATCAGGAAACTTGGCGCTGCTCGAAAAACTGGAACGGAAAACGTGCATCGTGTAATCGGGCGCTGCTCTGAAAAACTGGATCAGTACATCTGGCGCTGCTCGGACAACTGGATCATGACACTGGGCGTTGCTCGGAAAACGTCAATCATGAAAGTTGGGGTTGAGGCCCGTCGTCGCCGCCGCGTCGTCGCCCGCAGCAATTTCGGAGCAAATGACACCAAAAAAGGAGTCACAGGAGCCGCCCTCGCGAGTCGTTCAGGCACTGATCGCAGCGGTGACATCCTCCGCGCTGATCCCATATCGCGAGGAGTTGAACGGCGCCCGCGACACGGACAAGCTTCAGAAGCACGTGAATATCATCAATGCCGTGTATAAGGTGATTGGGCATCGGGCACTCTGGCATTTCTGCATTCCCCTCGACCCCTCCCCCATCGCCACCCTCTGAGAATGGGGCGGTGAAGATAAGGGGAGGGGAGGGCTCAACGGCCCAATGGGAGCTCAACGGGGCACGCGTTGACCCATTGAGCTCGCGCCCAAGCTTCAGAAACACGTGAATATCATCAATGCCGTGTATAAGGTGATTGGGCATCGGGCACTCTGGCATTTCTGCGTTCCCCTCGACCCTTGCCCCATCGCCACCCTCTGAGAATTAGACAGTGAAGATAGGGGGAGGGGAGGGCTCAACGGCTCAATGGGAGCTCAACGGGGCATGCGTTGATCCATTGAGCTCTCGCTCCTCCCCGGAAGGCGGAGATCAGGGGCTCAATGGATCAACGCCGTAGCTGTTGAGCACCCGTTGAGCTGTTGAGCCCGTCTGCGTGGCAAGGTGGATTTGCATTTACGGTGGCGGGCCAGGGGAGAGAGGAGTAGTACTCATATTGTGTAATCCCGCCAGCCCTTTGCTCTCTCTGTTCTCAACCCCCCTTCTTCCCATTCGGGGAGGGGGTTACCCCTCCCCCTGCCCCCTCCCCCTGGACCTCGAGAGGTCCTTTCGCGGGTGGTTGGAGGGTCCTTTTTCGACTCTTGGGAGGGCTAAAAAACGACACCCCTCACGAGGATTCTGGCCCCGACGGGGGGACTGACAAAAATGTTTGCCCCAGCTGTGATCGATCGCCCGAAAGATGGCCCCAATATGCCTCCAAGAGGCCCCCAAGATGCCCCCAAGAGGCCCCCAAGAGGCCCCAAGAGGCTCCTCCGAGGCACCCAAGACGCTCCTGGAAGCCACTGGGGCCGCCAAGAGGCCCCCAAGACGCCCCAAACGGCCTCCGAGAGAGGCCCGAAGAGGTTCCCCCAAGGCACCCAAGACGCTCCTAGAAGCCCCTGGGGCCGCCACACCAGGACGAGGCGCCCGAACGACTCGCACCACGAGGAGCCCGAACGACTCACACCACGACGAGGGCCCCGAACGACTCACACCACGAGGAGCCCGAACGAGTCACACCAGGAGGAGGGGCCCGAACGACTCACACCAGGACGAGGGGCCCGAACAACTCACACCACGAGAAGCCCGAACGACTCACACCAGGACGAAGAGCCCGAACGACTCACACCACGAAGAGCCCGAACGACTCACACCAGGAAGAAGGGCCCGAACGACTCACACCAGGACGAGAAACCCCAAACGACTCAAACCACGAGGAGCGCTTTCTCTCCCTCCTCCTCCGCCTCGCCCTTCTCCCGCCCCCACCACAAGGAGGATGTGCAAGGAGGCGGGGGGAAGGAGGAACAGGGGAGATATGCGGGGGCAGGCGGAAACACGCCTGAAAAACACGGCTGTCGGCATGCTTCGCAAGAGTTGTTGTTTTGAGACGGGCTGGTGGGGATGCGCGAAGCGTGAAGAATTGCAGAGGGGGTACGAGAGAGAGAGAGAGAGAGAGAGAGAGAGAGAGAGAATGCCAGAGAGAGAGAGAGAGAAAGAGGGAGAGGGAGAGGGAGAGGGAGAGGGAGAGGGAGAGGGATAGAGAGAGAGAGAGAGAGAGAGAGAGAGAGAGAGAGACCGAGAGACAGAGAGACAGAGAGAGAGGGGGGCAGTTTTGTTGTTATCGTTGCACCGTACTCGAGCCCAGGTGAAAGAGAAACCGCTGGAGTTGGCGTTCAGGGCGGTGGCGGCCCATAACGAGACGCAGTGGGCATTGGGGCCTGAAGCTACCAGCTGGAGTTCGAAAATGTCACGACGGGCCAGAGCGATGAGACGAGATGTAGATCAAGCTTTGCTGAAAGCTAAGGACGGCCCGAAACCAAGCTGGCTGGTGAACTTCACTGAGGTATCGCTCCTGGACTCCGATGGGCCCGAGCAGACGGCAGCAGCGCCCGACGCTGCATCAGGCGCAGGTCCAGCGGTGAACGCCAGCGACTACAGGTGCAAGCTGAACAGGGATGAGCAGGTCGTCTACCGCGTCGCCATCGGCTCGACGAAGCCTTGCGCTAGGGAGGCCAGCAAGCCGCTCAAGATGGACGAGAGCAAGGACGCAGATGACAGTGTCATCGCGTGCTGGAATGACGGCATGCAGTGGGAGGTGCCGAATCTGACGTACGGCATGCTCGCCACTTGGGCCGCGAACGAGGCTAGCCATAGGCCCGTGCACTACACGGTCGAGACCAAAGAGGGCAGTTCGTGGAAGTTGTTCGAGTACCAGGACGGGCGAGACGGCTCGAGCCTCAAGCTCAAAGGCAAGAACGCGCCACCGTTCCAGCTGATCATCACCAGGCACAGCAGCGACGAGAAGGCTGCGGCGATAAAGGGCATGACGGCGATTATCAAGCAGATGGCAAAGGGCAATATGACAAAAGAGCAGGCCGAGAGGGCCAAGGCGCCGTTCGTCAAGGCAGCGCCGAAGGCAAAGGCAAAGGCAAAGGCAGTCCTGAGGAGGCCGTCAATGGCGGAGGAACCTGCCGCTGCCAGCGTCTCTGGTGCAGCAGACGCGGCAGATGACGATGCCGCAGAAGAGGAGGAAGAGGAGGAAGAGGAGGAAGAGGAGGAAGATGACGCAGAGGAAGAGGAGGAAGAGGACGCAGAGGAAGAGGAGGAAGAGGAGGGCGATGACATGGACGGCGCTGCGAAAGCGAACAGGAAGAGGCCAGCAGCAGCGACTGGAATCGACGGTGCCGACGATTTCGGGCCGAAAGCGAAGAGGCCAGCAGCAGCCGCTCGAGCTGACGGTGGCGATGGCGAGGGAGAGCCCCCATGCAGCAAGAAGCCAGCAGGAGCGACTGCAGATGATGATGAGGGCGAGGGAGAGCCCCCATGCAGCAAGAAGCCAGACGGATCGACAGCAGAAGATGATGATGACGAGGGCGAGGAAGAGCCCCAGTGCAGCAAGAAGCCAGCAGGAGCGACTGCAGAAGATGATGATGACGACGAGGAGGAGGCCCCATGCAGCAAGAAGCCAGCAGGAGCAACTGCAGAAGATGGCGATGGCGAGGAGGAGGAGGAGGCCCCGTGCAGCAAAAAGCCATCGGCAGCCCCTGCAGCAGTGAAGTCGCCAGAAAGAGCACCAGAAGGCGCCGCCAGCGCCCCAGCAGCAGCGCCACCAGCAGCGGCGCAGGACACGCGTTGAAAAATGTCTTACGGAGAAAAGGTGCAGGGGGGAGGAGGAGGGGAATATCGGAGGAATGCGTAGGGGGAGGGGGAGTCCGGGTGCGGAGGGCGGGGGCTCAAGGGCTCAACGGCTGCATGGGGGCTCAACGGGGCGCGCGTTGATCCAGCGAGCTCTCACTTCGCCTCGGAGTGGCGGAGAGCAGGGGCTCAATGGATCAACGCCGCCATCGTTGAGCACCCATTGAGCCGTTGAGCCGTTGAGCCCGTATGCCAGGTAAGCTGGATTTGCGCCCCCGCCAGGATGGGGACTTCATGGACGAGGGCCCGCCCGGTGGCTTCATGATGAACGAGGCCCCTCCCATCTCATTCAATTCCTCCTCCTCCTCCTACTTTTCCTCCTCCTTCTCCTCCTCCCTCCTTCTATCCCTCCTCCCCTCTCCCCTCCCTCTCCCCTCCCCCTCCTCCTTCTCCTCCTCCCCCTCCTCCTCCTCCTCCTCCTCCTCCCTCCTTCTCTCCCTCTTCCTTCTTCCCCTCTCAGTCCTACTCATCATCTTTCCTTCTCCTTTCCCTCCTCCTCCCCCCCCTCTCCATCCGCTTCCTCCTCCTCCTCCTCCTCCGCCCCTCCTCCCCCCCCTCCTCGTCGAGGCCCAGGTGACGAGCAGCCCGATCAGCATCATGCTGGGTTTCACCAATGGCAGCTTTGGGTGATCCAGGCTCTGGGGGGCGGAGGTCGAATGAGGCTGGGGGGGCGAGGAAACAACGAGGCGGGATGTAAAACGGAGATGGGAGGGATGGAGGGAGGGAGGGAGGGCACGGATGGACGGGAGGAACGGGTAGAGAGGGAGGGAAGGAGGAGGGTAGAGGGCAGGGGGGAGGGAAGGTGGGGGAGGATTGGAGGGAAGGGAGGGAAGGGAGGCAGGGTAGGAGGGGGGAAGGGAGGAGGGAGGGGGGGGGAGGGGGGCTTCTGAACCCCAGACAGGCTCGCCACGGCCGCGGGCGCCGCGGCGCCGTCTGGAGCGACGAGGGCTGGAGGCGGTGTCCAAAGAGTCCTCCTCCCCCTCCTCCTCCTCCTCCTCCTCCTCCTCCTCCTCCTCCTCCTCCTTCTCTTCCTCCTCCTCCTCCTTCTCCTCATCCTCCCTACCCTCCTCCTCCATTGCCTCCCCCTCGTCCTCCTCGTCCTCCTCCTCCTCCTCCTCCTCCTCCTCCTCCCTATCCTCTTCCATTGCCCACCCCTCGTCCTCCTCCCTTTCCTGCACGTATTTTAACCATTATCTACTCCTCCCTACCATCGTTCAACCATTGCCCACTCCTCTACTCCACAGTAGAAGTTTTAGACCCTCCCAGACCATCCATGAAAGGGCCGCCCTTTGCCCAGACCCCCCCGAACCCTTCGAGACAGCTCAAATCAGACCCCCCCCGAAATGAGAACCCCCTTCCTTTTATTGCGAGGTCTGGAGTACCGTCCTCCGCAACAGCAAGGGCCCCCCACGAGGGCGCGAAGATATTCGCGCTTCGCGGTTCGCGGCCCTCATTCTCTCCCCCATGGGGGGGGGGGGGGCGGCGCGAGAGAGCGAAGTTATTCGCGCTTCGCGCAGCGCGAAGCGCGAAGTTTGGAGCCACGGCAACAGCAACCATGCCACGCTGGCCGAAGCACTTTGGCCCATGCCGACAAAGCTGCAAGGGGTGCCCGTCCCGAAACGGGCGTGGTACACACCGCTCGGCCGCGCGTTCCGTCGCTCGGGAATGGCTGGTACGGCCGCGGCCCCGCCCGTCTCTTGTGCGACGGTTGCGGCCTCGTCGGATGCGGATCGCCAGGCAACTGAAAATCTTCGCCCCCACCCCCCCCACCCCTGGGGTCAGGATCCTGGCAGATCGGGGGTCGACATGGGGGCAGCGCAATGTTTCGCCCGCCTCCCAGGACAGCGGCGACGAGAGCAGCAGCGCCTGCGAGCCGTCCTGCGAGGTGCTGCGGGCCCACCCAGAGGACGCGGACGGCGTCCTCCAGGCTCGCCGTGCCCGCCGCCGCCGCCGCGCCGAGCCGCCGTCGTCGGCGACTGAGTCCGCGGAGGAGGACGAGCCCGCCGCCAAGGCCGAGGCAAACGCCGAGGCCGACGGCGACGCGGGCGCCACGGGTTCGGCAGGCGCGAGCCGCGCCGAGGCTGGCGCCGAGGCTGGCGCCAAGGCTGGCGCCGAGGCTGGCGCCGAGGCCGGCGCCGAGGCTGGCGCCGAGGCTGGCGCCAGGGCTGGCGCGAGGGCGGGCGCGGAGGTCGCCGCGTCGGAGAGGACCGACGAGACGGCGGTCGCCTGGCGCATGATGGGCTTGCCTGGCGAGCCGCCCCGCCATATTCCCGACAGCGACTACGTGGCCATGATGAAGGAGAAGTTCAAAAAGGAGGCGGCCGAGAGGGAGGCAGCCCAGGTGGCCCAGGTGCAGGCAGCCCAGGCGGAGGCAGCCGAGAACGAGGCGGCGGCGAAGGAGGCAGCCCAGAAGGAGGCAGCCGAGCAGGAGGCAGCCCAGGCGACGGCAGCCCAGGCGGAGGCAGGCAAGCAGGAGGCGGCGGCGAAGGAGGCAGCCCAGAGGGCAGCCGAGCAGGAGGCGGCGGCGAAGGAGGCAGCCCAGAGGGCAGCCGAGCAGGAGGCGGCGGCGAAGGATGCAGCCCAGAGGGCCGCCGCCCAGGCAGCGGAGCAGCCAGCGCAGGCTGCGCCCCAGCAGCAGCAGCAGCAGCAGCAGCAGCCGCAGGCTGTGCCCCAGCAGCAGCAGCAGCAGCAGCAGCAGCCGCAGGCTGTGCCCCAGCAGCAGCAGCAGCCACCGCAGGCTGTGCCCCAGCAGCATCAGCCCTTCGAATTTGGCATGGACTTCTCCGACTTCTTCAACACCAGCGGCGGCGACGATCTCGACAATAAGATAGCCTCGCAGGCGGCGAAGCTAGCAGCAGCTGTCGACGATGATGTGATGTGCAACGTGCTGGGCGAGATCTACAAGTCGCCTTCGTGGAGCTCCTACACGTCCACGGAGGCCGAGCTCGACGGGCAAGAGGTCGACCCCGACAACTGCACCATTGACGCCGACATGAAGGACGCAGAGTTTTGGGAGAGCGTGCGAGCCAAGAACTGGATGTTCAACGCGAGGGGCGCCGCGGGCAATGCCGCAGGTGGGGCGGAGCGAGAACGACGGGGATGGGAGGGGTGAGGGCGAGGAAGATGAGGAGGATGAGGGGGATGAGGGGGATGAGGGGGATGAGGAGGATGGAGGAGGGGGATGAGGAGGATGCGGATGATGAGGAGGATGAGGAGGTCGAGTCAGCAAAACCAATATGACACCACAGGTGGCCGCTGGCAACGGCACATCACGGGGAAGGGCGCTCAGAGCAAGGCCGACAAGAAGGAGTACGACAAGCTGAGCGGCAACCAGGACGCCCAGGCAAAGTTCAGGGCGCAGTGGCTCAAGAGCACCTTCAAGCATAAGATGCAGGAGAGGGTCCACACGAAGCAGTTCCGCAAGCGCGTCTACAAGGACGGCAGGTACCTGACAGCCAACAGGATCATCGTGGAGGAGGGCGGCGGCAAGCGCGGCTCCAGGAGCTGCGCCAACTACTGCCTCAAGTGTTTGGCCATCGGCGCGCCATTCGTCAGCGGGCGCGAATCCTTGCCACCGTCCACCCTCCCCCCCCGAACGGGGGGAGTGATGTGGCAGTGCCTTCTGCTCTCCCCCGTCCTCCCTCTCCTCCTTCTCCTTCTCCTCCTCCTCCTCCTCCTCCTCCTTCTCTTCCTCCTCCCCCTCCCCCCCCGCCCCCCCCCTTCTCCTCCTTGGCCCGCCCGTGGGGGCCCAAGAGGGTAGTAGTGATGCGCTTCTCTTTCAGGTCAAATATTGCAGCTGGCGCAAAGACCTCGTCGTCTTGTATTTCATCGAGGGCGTGGAGGGGGATTTCACGGAGGTCTGGGCGTTGACGAAGAAGTTCTTCGAACAGGCTGAGGGCCCCGCGCAGACCCGCGCGGCCGCGAGCAACCAGGAGAGCGACGCCGCGACGATCGATCTCTTTGACACCGCGCGCCAGCAGGGCAAGGCGGAGGATGAGGCGGCGCTGAAGCACGAGGAGGGGCGCCAGGCAACGGAGCAGGCGGCGCAGAGGCGTGAGGCAGAGGAGCAGGCGGCGCGGGAGGCGTCCAAGCGAACTGGCGCTGAGGACGCTAGCTCTGGCCCCCGCTCGAAGCGTGTGAAGAAGAGCGACGGCGGGGCAGGAGGTGCCCCTGGGGAGGAGCCTGCAGCCGCGCCAGGAACCGACGCCGCCCCCCACAAGAAGAAGGCGAAGAGGGAGCAGACGCCGCTCCAGAAGGCGATGGCCGAGGCGAAACTTGTGCTCCAGATGCACGGCCAGGTGACGGCGTCTGCAACTACCTTGAGCAATGCGATTGCCAAGGCGGATGCGAAGTGGGCCTTTGCCAATTCGCCCGAGGTGCTCGAGCCCTTCACCAAGGCGAACGACAAGCTGAGGAGGACGATCGACAGCAAGCCCGCCTTCGCGGAGTTCCTGCGCGCCCGCGACCTCGGCGAGCTCCAGGCAGTGGCAAAGAAGAAGGACGGCCTGAATGAGTTGCAGGCCGACCTGGAGTCGTTCGCCAAGCTGGTCAACCCGTGTTTGGAGGAGATCCAGCTCGAGACGAGGCCGCTGGTCAGCACGGCGGAGACGAGGGAGGAGGAGAAGGCCAAGGCGGCCGCGGCAAAGGCGGACAAGAACAACACGGTCCCCAAGAAGCCTCGCAAGAGCAAGGCGGCGACGGCGGAGTCGTGAGCATCGCCAAGGACTTGCACCGCAGTTCTGGGAGCCGAGTGGTCTCGTGTATATCGTGGCCTGCTGGGAGGCGCGGTGCCCTCTCGCCCCTATCCTCTTCCTCTTCCTCCTCCTCCTCATCATCTTCCTGCTGCTTATCTTTCTCCTTCTCCTCTCCCTCACCCTCGTCCTCAATTATGTGATGCCCCTCCTTCCTCCTCCTAAGACCTTTTCTGTTAAACTCCTTGTCCTTGTCCTGGTCCTCCTCCTCCTCCTCCCCCTCCACCTCCTCCTCCTCCTCCTCCTCCTCCTCCCCCTTACGCACCATCCCCGAGGAGAGGGGGGAGGAGGAGGAGAAACATGAGGGAGTAGGAAGTGGCAGGCAATATACCTCGTCGAGGGCCACGCGGCGAACTATCGAGTGCTGCAACTTTCACGCGCTCGCTGGGCTGGGGAGGCTCGGCGACTGTCGTCTAGGACAGGGGAATACTTGGAAACGCTGGCATCCCGTTCAAGCCTCTTGGATCCCTTGGACCCCTTGGAAGGTCCGAACCCGTTCGAACCCCTCGGATCCGTTGGAACCCCCTTGCACCCCCCTGAACTTGCTCCCATCTCAGACGGATCAAGGTGTCAACGAATCAACGGTCAACGATTTCTGGTATCGGGGCTTCGGCCCCCTCCGAACCCGTCCCAGACGTCCCAGACGGGTCAACGGGTCCACGGGTCAACGGGTCAACGGGTCAACGGGTCAACGGGCGCGCATGCCCGGCCCCGGCCGCCCTGGGCCCGGCCCCCGCCGTCCTGGACCAGCCAAACCGGGCTCAACGCTACCGTTGAGCCCCCCCCCCCGTTGACCCGTTGATCTTTGCAGGAAAACCATATATTTATAATCTTTGATTGTTATATCTCTCAATTCGGTGTGGCCCGCTTGTTGGTCTGTAACCATCTCGCTCAAGTCTTGAGGGCCGATGTGGCAGCAGCGTCTCCAGGACCTCGCTGCCAACGGTCTGCTAGCGTACCTCGGTCGGTGCCCAGCGGCTCCGACCTGCCCGACAGCCCCTCCTTGCCCGACGGCGCCATCGCTCACGTGCGGGTCCTGTCCGTCGTGCCCCGCCTGCCCGTCCTGCGTCTGCGGGCCGCAGGCGGCGCCGGCAGAGAGCCCGGCGCGGTGCCCGGCGGAGGCGGCTGCGCCTGACTGCCCGTGGGGCTACTGGCTGGCCGTGGGCGCGGTCATCGGCGTGTTGGTGGGCTGGGCCATCATCCTCTTCATCATCTTGCTGCGTGGACTGACCACGCGGGCTCTGAAGGCCCTTTCGCGATCTCCTTCGACATCTTCACCTGCATCGGCGCCGTTAGCACCAGCTACGCCTAAGAGTATTCGAGATGGATACGTTGGACATTCCAGAACCCCAGGTTCTGGTGCACTATCCAGATGACGCAGGAGGGCTTTTCTGGCACCAGCGCATTTTGGTCAAAAAGATAGCACCAGGGATTTGGATCGCTGCCACTCCCGACTTAGAACTCGTTCGTCACAATCTTTTGGAGCAGCGACATAAGGTTTTGGATCGCAATGCTATGTTCCCCGCCAACATTCGCGCACAGGTCTACGGCTTCGACCCTGTGCCGCGGGCAGACATCCTAGCTTTGAAGAGGCAGGCGGCGGTGCAGGCAGCAATTTTGGGAGACGGCGACGCCGACATGGAGATCGAGCATTTTGCCTGGGTGATCTCAGAGGCGGGCCACCTCCGCTTCGCGCAGACCCTGACCGACCAGGAGGTGGAGCAGGCCACGCTGGGGCAGACCAAGGGGGTCGCTCTAGTCAACGGCCTGGAGGTCTTCGTGGAGAAGATCGAGGCGGATCGCGCGAAGATCGAGAAGTGGAAGGCCGAACGTGAAGCTGGAGCAGGTGACCTACGCGTGCTGGGTGATCACCGCGACGCCTCAGGTCGTCGCCATCTCACTCTCACCGAGGGCGTCTCCATGATGAGGGAGACCCCATTCGAGGACTGGAACATGCCTGGACCTCGGATCGCAAAGGAGTGGCTTGTTTCTGTTCGAGATGGGCCGGGCGACCTGACCACCTACCATAGCCAGTGGATGCGACGCTCGGGCGTCGGAGAGGGCACAGCTGTGGCCCACATCCACTTCGTGATGTGCGAGATCGTGCGGCTGGCCATCCAGGTCGATCAGTTGGACGTCTCCAACCTGATGAGCTTCGAGCTCGCCATGCGGAGGATCTGCCAGGACGAGACGGCCGTTTCGCGCAACCCTCGCCACCCAGACTACGGCGGGCTCGACATTGTGCTGCACGCTCCGGTCTCGGAGCAGGGCCAGGCCAGCACGGACAGATTCACAGAGTGGGTCACTGCCCGCTTGAAGGAGCGCGCCTCGATCTACAAGCAGACTCGCCTCTGGAACGAGGAGCAGCGCGCCCTGCAGGCAGCCCGCACCTCGGTGGACCCCAGCAAGGGAAGCGGACGCGGCCGCGGGCGTGGCCGCGGCAAGGGCGGCAGGGACGACCAGGAGCAGGGAGGCTCGGGGTGACCGAGGATTTCCGGGCCGAGTCTGAACCCCGAGCTCGGCCCGGCGCGGTCACCCAAGATCGGGGACAGCCTACCAGGTGGAGGCCTTCAAGACGGAGGCATGGGGATCCCTTCCCCTTGCAGCAGTTTTCGCCATCTCAGCTTAGCAAGATGGGTGGCAACTTCGAGCAGCAACAGCGGGCTTCTTTGGCACGGGCTTCGCTCAACCACCTCGCTGCTGCTCAGCCGAATTCAGATTCAGTTTTTCAGGCTCGCCAGCCAGCTCGGGCCCCTACCGCCGTTCAGGACTGGATTCTGGACAGCATCGTGGAGCGCGTCGACGCCGTGGGGCCCCCCCCGCCAGGCCTCACAGCCGAGGGGGCCGCGCGCGAGCTGCTGGCCTCGAAGGACCTGTATAGCCAGGAGCCGAAGCACCTAGCGCCGTTCGACCTGACAAAGCTCAAGGTTGCCAAGGGACGCGCCCGGCCGCGGTCTGTGGCCAACTTCCTACCTCCGTTGGCTGGGGAGATGATTCGGAACCCAGCGCAGTACATAGAGAAGGATGAGGGGGAGATGGAGTTCACACGTCAGACAACCGATCCCATCAAGCCTTACTGGGATCCAGTGCTTCGTTCTAGCCGACTGGAGCGATGGAGGCTGTTCCGAGTGCTGTACGAGCTGGGGCTCATCACGTTCAGGCCCCGACTTCGCGCTCGAGCCGCCTTATTTTTTGTGAAGAAAAAGAAGCCTGGCGAGATCAGAATGATAGTTGATGCGAGGCAGGCCAACGCCTGCCACCGTGCGCCTCCGACCACTCGCCTTGGGTCGGCAGGCGCCCTCGCGGACCTCGACTTCTCCGACGGGGACGGCTCTTTCGGCGGCGTCGGCAGCGTCGTCGGCTGGGACCCCCACGGGAACGAGGCGGACGTCGAGGATTGCTTCTATAACTTTTCAATAGACGGGCTGGCTGAGTGGTTCGGTTTCGACGACCCGCTGCCCGCTGCCACTATCAGGGGCACCTACGGCATCAATATTGGCTCTTATTGGGACCCAGATCTCCACAGGATGGTTGCGGCGACTGACGACGTCGTGCTGTACCCGTGCATGCGCGCCATGTGCATGGGCTGGTCTTGGGCCTTGTTTTTTGCGCAGGAAGCTGTATCAGCTATGACCTCCCGCGCCCTTCGGCCTTGCTCGACTCTGGAGCCGGCCATGGTGAGGGAGCACCTCCCAGCGCCTGACCTCAACGAGTCCGGGGTCATGGGCAGCGTCTACGTTGATAACATCACGGTCTTGGGTAAGACTGCCGCTGTGGCCCGTGAGGCCAGTGCCGCCCTTCGCGACGAGGCGGAGCGCTGTGGTCTCCCCATCACTTGGTCGTACCCCGACGTCGTCACCCACCTGGAGACGGTGGGGATCGAGCTTGATCTGAAGCAAGGGCGCCTACGCAACAAGGCCTCCCGAGTCTGGAGGTTCGACCTGGCCACCCGGGCGCTGCTGGCCCGGGGTAAGATGCGAGGTGAACACATGGAGGTCTGGTTGGGCCACGCGGTCTCCCTGCTGATGCTGGCCCGTCCAGGCTACGCTGCGCTGTCCGCCGTCTACCGGTTCGCGGAGGAGGCCTGGGGCATACGGACTGTCTTGCCTAGCGAGGTCAGACAGGAGATGCGCATCGTGGTCGGGCTGGTCTGGCTCGCGGAGGTCGACCTGGCAGCGCCCTACGTGCCGCGCGTGTACGCCAGCGACTCCGCCGACCACGGGTACGGGCTCATGTACAAGAGGGCCTCGCTCGGCGACCTGCGCTCGGCCTTCCGCTGGAAGGAGAAGTGGAGCTTCAAGCAGCACCTCCGAGGGCCGCGCGTGGGTCTTGTGCCTCCGACTGATGTTGCCGACATGGGGGGGTACGGCGACGTGATCGACCGGTCCCTGGACTATGAGATCGAGCCTCGCTGTCAGTCTTCCTCGCCCTGCAGCGGCACGGCGCCCGCGACCGCCTTCGGCCAGTGGCTGCAGCGCCGGGCGGAGGAAGGCTCGCCGTCGGCGGGGGCCCACCAGCCGCGCCGCCGCCGCCGGGAGTGCCACGCCTCTTGGCGTGAGGGCGATCTGGAGGTCCCGCCACTGCAGGCCGGACCTCTTGCGCCACCGCTCCCGGCCGCGTGGTGCGAACCCGAGGGCTTCCGCCTGGTGGCGGCGAAGAGGTGGCGCTGGCCGAGCGAACACATCAATGTGAAGGAGACCCGTGCTGCTGTGATGGGCCTTCGCCATGCCTGCCGCGTCCGCAGCAACTGCGGACGCCGCTTGGTTTCTATCGTCGACTCCATGGTTTGTGTTGGCTGCCTGGAGAAAGGGCGGTCTAGCCGCTCAGCAGCTCTGAACGCACAGTGCCGGCGCGCGGCGGCCTACACGATAGGGTGTAGGGTGCGATGGAGACTTCGGTATGTCAACACGAAGTACAATGTGGCCGACGCCCCTTCGCGTCGGTTTGAACACTCCTCTCCCGACAAAGGTCATCATAAACATATTCACGACGAAGCCTCAACAATTTCTACTTCCCCCTCTCCCTTGAGCACTGTGGTGGGAGTGGGCTCGCTGCCTCCTGGTCTCGGCCTCGCAGGGCATCCGTCCGCCGGCGCCGAGTGTGACACACAGCCAGAAGTGCAGGGTTGCGGGCCGCACGCTGAAACAATTCATCGGTCTTCTTGCCCGTCTTCCACTACAACACCTTCGGTGACCAGTCAAGCCGCCGCACCCCCTCTGCGTCTTGGGCATGCTCAACTTCTGAGGCGGGCCCAGCGAGGCCAGGGCTTCCTGGAATTGTTCTCGGGCGAGGGCGGGCTCTCGGAGGCCTTCAAGGAGCTCGGCCTGAAGACCGTCCCCGGGATGGACATCAAGGACGGGGCCCACTATGACCTCCTGGATCCTGTGGTGCAGCTCGTTATCTTACAGGGTATTCGAAAAGGGCTGTTCTGGTATGTACATATGGGTACCCCCTGCTGTATTTGGTCTAGGGCTCGCCACGGTATGGTCAACCTCGAGAGAGCCCGACACAAGGAACGTATTGGTGTTGCTCTGGCTTTATTCAGCTGTCGTGTTGCCTACGAGTGTTCAAGACATGGAGTTTTCTGGAGTATTGAGAACCCGAGGACCTCGAGGCTCTGGGACTTTGACCCCGTTCGAGAGCTCACCAACCTTCCTGACGTGATTCAGATTTTTCTCGTGCACTGCAGCTATGGGGCCCCGCACTTGAAGCGGACTAAGATCCTCACGAATTTCTTTGCCTTGTCGTCCCTGAGCTCAGAGTGCTCCAGAGACCACACGCACGTGGAGCTCAGGGGTTTCGAGACAGTTACGTTGCCATCTGGGGCTCGGGTCAGACGCAATCGGACCGCTGGAGCGGGAGCCTACCCCCGCAGGCTCTGCAAGGCATGGGCTCAGGCGGCCGCTCTGACCGCGCCTGCTGGCGCCCGCGGCGACCTGGACGCTGCTGACGGCGGAGACCTGGAGGCGCAGCTCCGGGATGCTTCGCAGCGGCCAGCTTCGCGTGCCCGAGAGCGCCTCAGGCCGGCTCGGCAGCGGCTCCAAGCGGAGCCTGACCTCGGGCTCTCTGCAGCCGCCGACCCGGACGCCCTCGAGAGCCGGTACGACCACCTCCGGCCGTTCATCGTCTTTGGTCAGGACTCCAACCTCGAGGCGGCTCGGAAGCAGGCAGCCCGCGCCAGGAGAGGTCCGAAAGGTCGCTGGCCGTCGCTGCCGCGCCTCTAAGTTCGTGGAGCCCATCAAGGGTCACACGTTCAAGTTCGGGCCCCGCGCCCCTGTCCCTGCTGATGGAGGCGTGGCCCGTTTTGGTTCCGTCACCGCGATCTCCTTGGAGCGGTATGGCGCCGCAGTTCGTGACTTCTTCGACTGGGCCACGCGAGGTGATGAGGACCTGAGGGAGGCACCCGAGTCCAAGATTGACCAATTAATGTGCAAGTATTTTGACAAGCTGATGAGTGATGCAAGACACCCAGCTGAGGGCCGCTACGCTCTCTGGGGCTACCTGACTTTCTTCCCGCGCTCTGACATCGCCAAGTCTGCTCGCCTCATGATGGCCAGGGAGGCTATGAAAGGCTGGACCCGAAGATTTCCTGGCTCGTCTCGCCACCCATGGCCGCTGTCAGTTTTCTTCCTGTTCATGACAGTCTTTATGAAAGACAAGCACATCGAAGCCGCAGTAGCCTTAGCCATCCAGCTGGACGCCTACCTGAGACCCTCAGAGATCTGCGACCTACGGTGGTGCTCGGTGGTTCGCCCTTCGTCATCATCGTCGCGTCTGGCCCGAGGCCGCTGGGCCGTTGTTATCGGCAACTCAGACCTTGGTGAGACCACCAAGACAGGCGAGTGCGACGACACCGTGGTGCTCAACTCGCCGGGCCGAGACTGGGTCGGCTCTGTCCTCGAGATGTGGGCCCGGCGGCGCTCGTCGAGCTCGCGCCCAGAGGACCTGGTGTTCCCGAACCTGTCCTTGGCCAAGTATGAGGCTCTTTTCAGAAAGTACAGCCGGTCGGTCTTAGGTAAGACTGGCCATCTGACGCCGCACGTTGCACGCCACTCGGCGCCATCCCATGATGTTCTGACAGGCGCTCGCAGCCTGAGCATGGTGCAAAAGCGTGGCAGGTGGGCTCATCCCAAGTCTGTGAAACGATATGAGAAGAGCGGCCGCCTCTTGCTTCAGGCTGCTCGCCTCCCGCCAGAGCTCGCAAGACGAGCTGCAGCAGCGGAGGCCTCCATTTTTCAGTGTTTCCAAGAGGCCCTCCAGTAATCAATGTCGGTATGGGTGCAGTTGTGCAAAGGCCTTTGCATTTTCCTCAGCGTTTTTTGCAATCGATATGCAAGCTTCGGAAGGAATGTTTTGCAGTGCTCGCCTGATGCATGTTGGAAAAACTATTCACGTCTGCTTCGCAGTGTCACTGGGCCAATGTAGAATGGACAGAGGTGTTTATAATCTTTGATTGTTATATCTCTCAATTCGGCGTGGCCCGCTTGTTGGTCTGTAACCATCTCGCTCAAGTCTCCCTCCCTGTTTCACCCTCCCTCGAGGTGCAGTTGTGCAAAGGCCTTTGCATTTTCCTCAGCGTTTTTTGCAATCGATATGCAAGCTTCGGAAGGAATGTTTTGCAGTGCTCGCCTGATGCATGTTGGAAAAACTATTCACGTCTGCTTCGCAGTGTCACTGGGCCAATGTAGAATGGACAGAGGTGTGTATATATATATATATATATGAAAACATACACCAACACGAAGCTCAACGCCCTACCGTTGAGCCCCCGTTGAGCCGTTGAGCCCTGGGGCGCTCTGAGGGCGGCGGCGCTTCGAGCTGCAAGAGTGAGTGAACGCTGCGTCGGATGCAAGAGGGCATGCCAATCTTACGTTGCCCTCCTTGGGCGTAGATCTGCCCCAATATTCGGGCAGATCGACCAAGGGGGAACAACATAAGATTGACATGCTCTTCCCTTCAATATTCCATAAAGTTCAATGCGAGGAGGAGGGGGGGAGGGCGGGCGCCTCGTCGAAACCCGCTCAGGACATCGGCCGGTGCGCAACTTCAACACGCAGCTCGCTGAGATGCCCTCTGCCGCGCAGCTTCGCGCCCCGAGCGTCCCAGACATTTCGAGGGAGGGGTTGAGAGGAGGAGGGGTGAGGAGGGGGGAGGGATGAGGAGGGTGGAGGGATGGAGAGACAGAGGGGGAGCGGGAGGGCTTGGGAGGGAGATAGTGACATGGGAGAGATAATGATAGTGATGGGGCGCACGGATCTGGACTGGCCGCGCCTTCGTGTGCGCTTCGGCCAGAGCTTTGGCTAGACGTTCACCGCCATTATGGTGAACTGCAGTGCGCGCGCCCCGCAGCATCAGACATCAGATAACATATCCACAGAAACCAGCGGGGTTCAAGGTTCAATGCGATGGGCGCTGGGCTGCTGGCTCGGGACGCGCGCGCGTCGCTCTTTTGAAGATTTTGTGGCGGTGCAGTCAGCTGCGCCGCCGTCTCGGGACATAGCTCGGGGCAGCGTGCGCCCAGTCGTGCGAGTGGATGGTAAACGAGCCAACATGCAGCTGGCACGAGGGTTCAGAACAACAATGGTTTCGGAGGTGCGCCCTTATGTCCTTCGCCCCCTGCCCCCCCTCGGAGATTTCTCGTCTTTGGCATCTCGATGGGCCCGCAAGGGCTCGCGTTCTCGATCCACTTTCTTGTGGCCATGTCTCGACCGCACACACGCGACGGCTGGTTGAAATTGCGCGCACGTGGTTTACTAACGTACACCCATTACGAACGCACGCACGCACGCTTAAACACGCATCACACTTGCTAGGTACCGATATCTGTAGACTGGGTTGCTCAAACGCAATGCGTGGTCACACATCCCTTGCGCGTGGCTACTGAACACGCCCAGCGCCGCATGGCCTCTCGCCCTGTCAAGAGAGGCAGGCGACGACGAATTAGTTTTCTCGACTTCGAGTCGCGCATCCCCGATCATGAGATCGACGAGTTTCGTGAACACGTTCAGGGCATGAGAGTGGCGGGAACAAAGTTACTGTCTCACCTTCAAACACTTTACGCATTTGGAAAGATAAGTGCGCAAGATTTTTCGGTAGCGTGCCACTGGGCCGACGAGGCAAACTGCTTGGGCGGGGATTTTTTCAGGTTCTCTCAGCCGCCAGGGCTCCAGAGTGGTCGGTACCAACAGTTTTTGGATTCTACGTTCATGTGTTCAAACTTGCACACGAACATAACGGTTCCAATCGCTCAGCCAAAACGCTCGCTCGAAGATACGATGGAGCTTCAGGTCAGCTTAGCATTCGAAAGTGTAGCGGAGGAGCTGAGGGGGCATCCAGAACTGTTTCAAGAGTGTCGTGAAACTGAGTGGCCACCATGCTTCACGCAGCACCCTGTGTATACGCGCTGCAGCGCTCAACAGCGGGAACGCCTGATCCCATTAGCCATCTATACAGATGGGGTTCGGTACCAGAGCCCCACAAGCTCGAACTGCGACAGTATGACTGGTGTGTGGTTGATCAACGTGGTGTCTAAGAAACGGCATTTAGTTTCAACTTGGCGAGCTGGTCGCAGTTGTCGCTGCGGGTGCAAGGGTTGGCATTCTGATTGGGTTATCTTGAATTATGTGAAGTTTTGTTTGTCTGCAATGGCGAGCGGTCGCAGACCCGATGTAGACATGAATGGTGTTGCATGGGGTGGCGGGCATATCATGAGGAAAATGCTGGACCAGTTTGGTCCGAACCTCGGCTTTTTCGGGGCTGTCTGCTGGCTTAAAGGTGACCTGGCTGACGTGCACAAAACGCACGGGCTTCCATCGGTTTCGTCGAACAACAACCCATGCATGTTTTGCAAATGTACGTCAGAAGATATGCACTTGTATTATTCTGACATGTTGGATCAAGAATGGCCCTGGGAGCTAATACAAGACGGCGAATATGAAACACATTGCAATGCATGCGAACGCAAGGTGTACGTAGCAAATGCTCAGGACTTAAAAACCATATCAGAACACATACGTTTTCTGAAGGGTAGTGGTCAACACGGGCCCACGCTTGTGAAAGATTTAGTGGTGGGAGGCACGGCACTCACCAAGGGTGACGTGCTATCGCCGTCAGACGAGCTTCAGAACCCGCAAGATTTCCACGATGCCACACTACCAGCAACATTTACATTGTGGCGTTACCAAAGAGATGGCAATGGTATCAGGACGGGCTTAGCTGTGCATCGGAATCCGATTTTTTGTGACGAAACAGGTCTTCAGCCGCATAGGGCGTGCGCAGTCGACCTGATGCACGCACTTTGCTCTGGTTTGATCATGCGGGTAGCGAGCTGCATTTTGTGGCGCATCATTCTGGCAAACCCTTGGCGTGCGACAGGTAATAAAACAACGAGGCTCGAGGCATGTGTGAAGCAGCTTCGGAGTGTCATGTTCGACTGGCAGGATGCGTCTAAGTTGCCGTGGGAAGACAGGCTGGGGGATCTCACTCTGAGCACTCTGGGGGGCGAACCATCCTGGAAAGCACACGATGACGAGGGTATTTTCGTTGGCCAAGTGATGAGGCTCAAGGCTCACGAGACGTTGGTCATGTTGCGGTTTGCAGTCCACGTTGCTGAAAAATACCAGCAGTTTCAGTTTCGTAAGCACGTGACTGCGGCAGCCCAATCACTCCTATCCTTCTATGACAAATTGAAAGAGGCCCCGATGGTAGTGCCCCCAGCTACGCTGCAAGGGCTCTACGAGCTTATGACAAAGGCCTTAGTGCGGTGTGGGTGGGCTCGGGTACGAGATGTTCCAAAGGTTCATTTTGCTGCGCATCTGGTCCAGAGGTGGCATCGGGGCCCAGGGAAACTAACAAAGGAAACCCTCGACCCCTCCCCCATCTGACAATTGGGGAGAGGGGGGGCTCAACGGCTCAACGGGGGCTCAACAGGGCACGCATGGACCCATCGGGCGCTCGCTCCTCCTCGGGAAGGCGGAGAACAACAGCTCAACTGATCAGCGCCGTGGCCGTTGAGCACCAGTTGAGCCGTTGAGCCCGTATGCCTGGCAAGCTGGACTTCCGTGCCACCCCTGAACCAGATCCGCCAGGATCGAGTACCAAGGCAATCCAACACTATATGCAGTTTGGGTGGACGAAAGTATTAACCTCATGTTCCGCACGGTCGCGGAGCACGCCCACCCGGTCAAATTTGAATACAGAGTATTCAAGCACACGAATATCATCGCTCGTCTCGGCTTAGATCACAGGTTGTTTTCGCCATCCATGTGCTGAGATGGGATTCGCAGTGGGCTGCCCCTTCTGGATCCAGAACGCTGGCGAGAACATCTGCAGGCGGCTCGGTCGACCTCCGTCAGACGCTGACCGCCCCGGCGCGCTTCCAGCACATATTCTGGTAGCTGAAGTGTCCGCTGAGGTGGCGGGGGGAAAGAAACGTGGAGTGAATATGGCGATGGCGGCAGCGCAACGTTGACGGGGAATTGTGGGTTCGGGGGGAAGGAAGGGGAGGCGGTAGGCAAGATAGGGAGGGAATGGGGTGAGGGAGGGTGGGATATGTTGGGGGTTGGGAATGGTGGGGGGAAGGGTTCCCCCTCCCCCTACCCTCCTGCTCCTCCTCATGCTGGTGCTCCATCCTCGGCGCCTCGGCACCTCTCGTCGTTGTCGAGGTTTCCCTCCCCCTCCTCCTCCTCCCCTTCCTGCCCCCCCCCCGCCCGCTCTCGCCTGCCGCCTTGCCAGGCGGTCAAGTGGAAGATCCCCAGGGACCATTCCCTCTTCCTCCTCTTTAGCGGCAAGGGCGAGGCTGCCGCGCATGCGCGGCGTGCTGGGATGGAGGCGCTTACGTATGATAAGATCGATCACCCAGACCAGAATATAGTGACGCTCAACGGGGCGCTTCAAGCAGCGTGGATGGCGATGCAAGTCAGAGAGGGGGGGCTCTCGTGGGCATCTCCTGAGTGTAAGACGTGGCTTTCCTTTCTGAGCAGGGCGACATACGAACGAGTCACTCGCGGATTTAACATTTTAGGCAACTGCCAACATGCAGTTGCAGAGGCCGCCAACACCACAGCCGTGGTCCTCTCATGGCTTGTAAACTTGTGCATTGTACGCTCAGTGTTCATAGCTGTTGAACAGCCACTTAATAGCATGCTGTATCACGTGCCATGTCTTTCGCGTTCTCTCATCATGGCCGACGCGCGTCGGTTTGTTACGCACCTCTGGAAGTTTGGCGGGTCGAGCTCCAAACCCCTCGAGTTGTATTTGAATATCCCAGCCTCGATAGCAAATGCGAAGCTGAACAATCGTTCACTTCGCCTGCGCAAGAAGACTATGTTTAAGAGCTTAGCGCCCACGGAGGGGATTTGGGTCAACGGCAAGAAGCCAGCTCTGAAAGATTCCGCAGCGTATCCTAGTAAATTTGCTCTTGCGATCGCCGAGACAGCACAGCTCTGCGTTGCGTCGGTGTCAGCGGCTAGCGCGTCTGGGGGGCTGGCGGACTGATCGGAGTCATCCTGGAAATGCCAAATGAAGCGAGATGCATTCTGCCTCGGGGCGTGCGGCGCTTCCTGCGCTCAACGGCTCAACGGGGGCTCAACGGGGTGGGCGTTGATCCACTGAGCGTCGCTCCGCCACTCGCTCATATCGCGGAGAAAGCGGCTCGATGGATCTACGCCTGCCCCGTGGAGCCACCGTTGAGGCGTTGGGCACTCGAGGGTTTGCCTTTGAGCGGGCGTGGGCTCCTCAGCGCCCGCCTGGGAGTTCAGCGGTTTGAGTGCCCAAGAGGGCCCGCGTGGGGCCCCGCGCAATTGCGACGGCTCAACGGCTTCAGGGGAGCCCAACGAGATAAGAGTTGTTTCGTTTGACATCTCGCCTCGACGCGGGCTCACGAAGCCCTATGCAGGGGAGCGGCTGGGACGGGCGAAGCCCTCGCTATCTAATGGCCTTCGGCCGATCCCGCCACCGTGCCTGGGTTGTACGTCACGCGATGTTTAAATCGCAGTTGGGATCTCTTGGTGCGCCTCTTGGGGGCATCTGGGAAGCAGCCTTGAAACCTCTTGGGTGCCGTTTCGGGGCCTCTTGGAGTCCTTTGGAGCCCTCGCTGCATTAAAAACTCTTCCTGATGTTTCTCCAGCGGGTTGTTTCTTTTGGCCCGCGAGGGGGGGTGGGGGGGGAGGACTGACATACGCGTGATTGCCAACACCAATCAATGATTCAGCACGCTGGTAAATATGAAATCCAACTGCTCGGAGTTATGCTGGATGATTGAGCGGCCCAGCATGCAGACATCGCAGCTGCTCTCAGACTAACTGCTCGTAAACCGTGCTGCCAAATTTAAATCCAACTGGCATCAGACGGGCAACTAAACGCTGCACGAGTCTCGCACGGGCTGGCGTGCATCGGGAAATCCAGCTGGCGTGCAATCCAGCTGAACCCAGCTGGCGTGCATCGGTGAATCCAGCTGGCGGGAAATCCAGCTGGCGTCCATCGAGTCTCGCTGAACGCGCCGTGCAATCCAGCTGGCGTGCATCGGGAAACGCGGCTGCTACATGCGCTGCGTGCACGTCTCGTACATGTCCTGCTCGACGAACGTGTCGCCGTAGCCGCCCACTGGAGGCGAGTCCTCAGGTGGTGGTTGCGTATCAGGCTGAGTGGGCCCCCAAGGCTGCTTCGAACTCGAACTCGAACTCCAACCTGGCCCTTGAAACACAGGAAGCGGAGCTGGAATCGTCGGGCGCTCCGTCGGGCGCTCTGGCGACTGCGGATCGCTATCCACGGCAATGACGTCGATCTCCTCGGCCATCTCGCGCACAAATGCCTGCGCCCAGCCCATGTCGCCGCCGCCGCCCAGGCCCATCATGAGGTCCAACGCGTCGCTGACCTTCTGCAGGTCGGCCGCGCCGCTGCCCGCGACCATCGGCGTGGCCTTGTGGCGCCTCAGCGTGGGGGGATCGCCCTGCTGCTCGTCCGCCAGCGCGGGAGGAGCGCCCTTCTTGGCCGCCAGGTCGGCCGCGCCGCTGCCCGTGCCCTTCGTCGGGGTGCGCTGCAGCTCCAGGGCGTCCATCTCCTGGCTGCCGCCGACGAGTGCTTGGTATGACTTCCTTCGCCATGTAGTAGTCTGGCGGAGGAGGCCCTACCAAACCCTCGTCTATGAGACCTGGGTAGCGCGCGTCCAACGTCCACATGGGGAGGGGGGCAGCGGTTTTGCCCACGGCTCCTTCGTGGGCTCGTCGGTCGTCTGCTCCTCCTTCGTCGGCTCCTTCGTCGGCTCCTTCGTCGGCTCCTTCGTCGGCTCCTTCGTCGGCTCCTTCGCCTGCACCGCCTTCGTCAGCTCCTTCGTCTGCTCCTTCTTCATCGGCTCCTTCGTCGGCTCCTTCGCCTGCCCCTTCTTCGTCAGCTCCTTCGTCTGCTCCTTCTTCATCGGCTCCTTCGTCGGCTCATTCGCCTGCCCCTCATTCGTCAGCTCCTTCGTCGGCGACGCAGTGGCCACGGGGTGGAGCGTCAGCGTTGCGCTGCCTGGCACGACGACAGCGCTGTACTCATGGCCAGTTTTCGATTTCTTCACGACTCTGTCCGACTCTGGATGGTTATACTCGCGAAGCTCGACTGTGATCGGGATGTTGAATGTAAGGTCGAGCTCTTGAGCTGACCCAGGTGGAGGGCGCGTCACCCTGATGCGGAGCGACGGCTCCTGGTGGCGACTGTCCGCCATCTGAACGAATTGAGCCCGAACGGCTACGCTTATATACAATGGATGAGCGAGGAGGGAACGATTGATTTACCATCGGGCCCTTGCGTAGGGTTCCCTCGGCGCTCTGTGAATCAATACCCCAGTCTTCGCAATAAAAGGAAGGCGGTCTGGACCCTCCAAGACAAGCCATTTCAGACCTCCCCCGTGGGAGAACCTTCCAAAACATCGTCCCCAGACCACCCCGGGCCCTCCAAGATAGCCTGGAAGAGACCCCCCCCGAAATGAGACCCCCCTCCCTTTATTGCGAAATCTGGTGTGACTAACAGCGACACAAGTGTCGAGGCGTTCAACGCTCCGCCAAGCCTCTTGGGCCCGTGAGGGCCCGCGAGGAGGGGCGACAATTAAGGGGGGGGAGGGGTATAATAAATAAAATGATGTCATGGAGCATGGGGGGGTAGGATATGGATTTCTTAGCGTGGGGCCCGCCCAGGGGTGGGATGGATCAACGTTGAGCCCCCGCTGAACCGTTGAGCTGGATGGCCCTCGTGTCTGGAACGCGCGATCACTGGGGGGCCCTCGTCGCCCTGCGAACTGGGGCCCGCGGGCCACGAACGACCTACATGTTCAGAGTGGCTTCGCCAGACGCCCCGGGTCACGCGAGCCACGAGCAACCGATATCCTCAGAGTGGCTTCGCCGATTCCAACGCCCCGTCCGCGCGTGGGGGCGCGCGAGCCACGAGCAACCGAAATTCTCAGGATGGCTTCGCCAATCCGACGCCCCGTCGGCACGAGGGGACACGCGAACCACGAACAAGCATAATCCTCAGAGTGGCTTCGCCCATTCCGACGCCCCGTCCGCACGAGGGGACACGCGAGCCACGGGCAACCGATACTTTTTGAGTGGCTTCGCCAATCCGACGCCCAGTCGGCACGAGGGGACACGCGAGCCACGAACAACCGAAATCCTCAGAGTGGCTTCGCCCATTCCGACGCCCCGTCTGCGCGAGGGGACGCGCGAGCCACGAGCAACCGATACTTTCTGAGTGGCTTTGCCAATCCGACGCCCCGTCGGCACGAGGGGACACGCGAGCCACGAACAACCGCAATCATCAGAGTGGCTTCGCCCATTCCGACGCCCCGTCCGCACTAGGGAACACGAGAGCCACGCGCAACAGAAATTTGCAAAATGGCTTCGCCCATTCCGCCGACCCGCCCATCAGCCCTCTGGGCGTGAGTGGTTTAGAGAGCCCGCTCTGTTCTCAACCCCCTTCTTCCCCTTCGGGGAGGGGTTTGCCCCTCCCCCTTCCCCCTCCCCCTGGGCCTGGAGAGGGCGCACCGCGGGTGGTTGGAAGGGTCTTTTTTTCGACTCCTGGGAAGGCTAAACAACGACATCCCTCACGAGGATTCTGGCCCCGACGGGGGGGGGCAGAAAAATTACCCCCTCTTCTTTGAAGCCAGAATCATTGCTTTTACTGCGGTTTTGGCCCCATTTTGGCATTCTGAGGGGGCAGCGCTAATTAAAGCTCCCTTCTTCTTTCAAACCAAACTCACTGATGTTACTAAGGTTTTGGCCCCATTTTGGCCTTCTGAGGGGGCAGCGCTAACTGAAGCCACCCTCTTCTTTGATCGATTTCCTCCAAGATGGCCCCAGAAGCGCCCAGGAGGCACCAAGAGGCCCCAAGATGGCCCCAAGAGGCCCCCAGGAGGCCCCCAATAGGATCCCAAACGGCCCAAATGAGGCCCCCCCCGAGGCACCCAAGACGCCGAAAAGCCCATCAGGACGACCCTCTACTCGCCTGGGCGTCGTTTCTGGACGGGCAGGAGGAGGGGCCCGAACGACTCGCACCAGGGCGAGGGGCCCGAACAACTCACACCACGAGAAACCCGAGCGACTCACACCAGGACGAAGTGCCCGAACGACTCACACCACGAAGAGCCCGAACGACTCGCACCAGGAAGAAGTGCCCGAACGACTCACACCAGGACGAGAAGCCCGAACGACTCAAACCACGAGGAGCGCTTTCTCTCTCTCCTCCTCCGCCTCGTCCTTCTCCCGCCCCCACCACAAGGAGGATGTGCAAGGAGGCGGGGGGAAGGAGGAACAGGGGAGATATGCGGGGGCAGGCGGAAACACGCCTGAAAAACACGACTGTCGGCATGCTTCGCTAGAGTTGCTGATTTGAGGGGCTGGTGGGGATGCGCGAAGCGTGAAGAATTTTCAGGAAAGGCTTCGCCCATTCCGCCGACCCGCCTGCGCGAGGGGGCCAACTCACCGTCAGAGTGGATTCAACATCCCTCGCCCCTTACTCGGGTGCACATGCACCGCGACAAAACACACGCAACTGTTTTATGTTTGATTCGTAGTGACCGCGGCTTTGCTCACGAACTATGGTTGCAAGGGCCCCCGCTGGCGCACGCTGACATCAAGCAGTGTTTACCGCATAGTATTTCCAAGCCGAGCCTGGCACTTGCATTTTCAATTGAGATGAACAATATATTCGTGCGAAACAGACAAAGAAATACATAACATGCGCACGCATATGCACACATGTATTACTGGCAGGCGATACATGCAATTGCGCTATAGGTATACGTGCATGTGTATGCATGGAGCGCGTATACACATATATGTATATATAGCTATATGTATGGCTGCGTATATGTGTATGTATGTCTATATGTGTATATCTATATATGTATATGGACGTGCATAGACGTATGTGTGTTGATATTTAATATCATATATTTATATATACACGTGTATATATATAAATATGAATCATGCATGTCCGTATATATATGCGTATATATACACATATATACATATACATATACATATATAATATGTTTTGTATATATATACATATATGCATATGTGTGTATGTACATAATGCTCATGTACTGTGTATTGCGCGGCGTGAAATCTGATCCAACGTCTAAATTCTGATCCAAAGTATAAATTCTGATCCAGACTGGTTCGACAGCTCGGATCTGATCCGCGGGTTCGGATCTGATCCGCGAGGCGCCGATCAGAATATCTGATCCAAGCAACCCCAGGGAAAACGAAACATCGGCATTCATTTTATTCCCGGAAGGGGGAACCCTCTCGGCTAGTCCGGAACGGCCTCGCGCCGAAGGTGGCTTCAGGCATTCTCACAAGAGTCCCAAGAGATGAAGTAAGTCCGTTTTTTAGGGGCGGGTCTGTGGTCCGGGAAAACTCCGCTAGGTTTTCCGGGGAACTTTCGTGGTCTCCATTGCTCCGTCAGGGGATCTCAATTGTATATCATTTGCAAACGTGGTCCGAACTCATCATCTCCGCACTGCAAACGGCATCTGGCTGTTCACGACCCAGGACATGTTTGACATGTCGGCATCCACCCCTGCTTGGACTGCTCTTTGGGCCTCCAGAAATACCCGTGCGGCGCGCACTTGGGCCAATCAGAGATCTTCAAACACCAACAGATATTGGCAGGATGAACAGACGCCAGCATACGGCGGCAGAGGTCATCATACACCAGCAGGTACAGGCAGAACCAACAGACACCAACAGAGAGCGGGCAGTAAAGACCACTGAGGAGAGAATTGCAGCACGAGGGAGGACAGGCAGAGACCGCTGCGCTGCCCACTGAGGCCCCTTCGACACAGCCCATAGGCCCCAGCCAACAGAGGCCCCGACCCCTGCTGGGAACTTGCGTCTCTGCCGTAAAAACGTGTCCTCTCTAGCGCAGCAGAGGACAGGGCACGGCAGACGAGCGCGGCACATCAGAGCAACGCGGCAGATCAGCGCGGTAGACAGCAGGGGCACGTCTGTTCACTCAGGCAGGCCACAGCAGCATGGCAGACCAGCGCTGCAGACAACCCTCTTGGAGCTATCTTGAGTTTGGGAGAGGCCATGAGAAGCGAAGAAGTAAAACAACACACAAACATTAATTTTATTCACTGTGTGAAAGCGTTTGGCTTCCCGTGGCTCTTCTGTGGGGGGAGCAACAATGCCGTTTGGGCCCGTGGGTGGGCGCACTTGGAAGTTCTTCGAGTGCGTTGAAAACATCTTGAGTCATTGTGGACCATCTCGGAAGTCATCTGTGGCCATGTTAATGCCATCTTCGGCAATCTTGGGCGCTCCCACGGGTCGCGGCCCCTCCCGACCGGACCCAGGGAGAGGGGGCGGGGCGAGGGGTGACGGCCCCCCCCCCGAAGGGGAAGAGTGAGTTTGAAAGAGGAAACGCGCTGGACCACCTGCGCTTAGAGTGCGGGTGGGATTTTTGTTCGGAGGCGTTCTTGGAGGTCCCAGGAATCTTCGAAACCATATGGCTCTAACCTGGGCAGCACAGTGCCATCTTGGATGTCATCTGGGACCATACAGTGCCATCTTAGAGCAGTTTCGGGCCATCTTCGACACTCTAACGCGTCGCGCGCCCCCGCCCAGACCAAATCCAGGGGAAGAGCTCATTTTCAAAGCTGGGAGCGTCAGCAAAAACACGGGGGCCAGCAGGAACCCGCGCATTGCGCAACCGCACAGGAAACCATTGGCTCGAGTTTCACACTTTGCCTTGCGAGAGCGGTGCCGTTGCGCTGATCGCCTGAGGGGTTGTCCCGACGGCAGATCTTTCCGCCGGCCATGTCTCTCGCCAGCAAGGCGGTTATTTGCGCTCCGAGGCAGGATGGCTTCAAGGCGCCCAGGAGCCGCTTGCCCGGGCAATTGACCGCCACAGTCACGTGGGACACCGGAGCAACAGAGGAGTTGACCTTCGAGTTCCTGCACCACGGGGCGTGGCGCGACGCGTGCGTGTGCGCGTCGCGGGAGCTCGTTCTGAAGATCCACCTGGCGCTGGGGACTTCTCACGGAGGTCAGCAGGGGTCTGCCGCGAATCGGGAGGAGTACGACCTGGCATTGAGGCATCCGGCGCTTCCGACGCCTGCGTTGCACGGGTGCTTCGACGTCCAGGTGGGCGGCTGGCCCTTCCAAGTGCTCTTAATGCAGCGGGCGAGCTTCTCGTTCACCGAGCTGATGACGAGCCTGGCCGAGATTCCTGTGGACGCTGCCAGCGCGCGCCACGCACGCGCTCTCATCGCCAAAACCATCGAGGAGATGGTGAAGCTCGCGGGCGACGAGCTCTGCTACGAGACGTCCGACTGGCACTTCGACAACCTCGGTGCCATGGGCCGTTTCGGAGAGCTCGCGGCAGTCGTCCTCGTGGACTGGCAAGGGCACGAGCCGGCGCCGCACAAGACGGCGAGGCAGCGGATGAAAGCTGCAATTGCCGGCAAGAACGGCGTGATCAAGGAGCTCGTGCGCGCGCGGTTCTTCGAGTCTGGTGGGCGCTTTGCCGCGCAATGGCGGGATGAGATCCATCGCGCGGGCCTTGCAGTTCAGGCCTGGTGGTCGTGCTGCACGTGGTTCCCGACTCCGGGAGACTTGGCCAAGCTGCGGGACGCCCTGGCCGCGGGCCCGCCAGGCGACGAGACGCGGGAGCAGCGGCAGCTCGTCTTGCCGCCGGCAGGGCCGCCGCCTCCCGCGGCGTCACACAGGGGCCCCGGGTCGCTGGTTCCCGGGGCGCCAGCAGCCGCTTCCGAACTCGCCCCGCCGCCCCCGTCGCAGAGACCCGCCGCCGCGGCCGCAGTGGCCGAGGCGGGCTCGACGCGCGTCGCCGCCAAGCCCGCCCCTGCCGCCGAGCCGCCGCAGCGGGCCGCTTACGCACCGCCGCCCTTCGCCGCGTCACCTGCACACGGGTCGCCAGCGGCTGCTCCCGAGCCCGCCCCGCTCGCCGCTGCGGCAGCCGCGTCCGAGGCGGGCCCGACGCGCGTCGCCGCCGAGCCCGCGCCCGTCGCGGAGCCGTTTCAGCGGCGCTGGCGGGCCGCCCGCGAGGCGCCGCCCATCGCCGGGTCGGCAGCACATCGGTCGGCAGTGGCTGCTCCCAAGCCCGCCCCGCCGCCCGCGTCGCCGGGGCTTGCCGCTGCGGCAGCCGCGGCCGAGGCGGGCCGGAGGCGCGTCGCCACCGAGCCCGCGCCTGCCACGGGGTCGCCGCAGCGGACCGCCGGCGAGGCGCCGCCATCCGCCGCGTCGGCTGCCCCTGGCGCGCCAGCGGCTGCTCCTGAGCCCGCTCCGCCGCCTGCGCTGCAGAGGCACGGCGCCGCGGCCGCAGCGGCGGGGCCGCCGGGGCCGCCGCCGCCGGCCGTTCGCGAGGCACTGGCCGCCTCGCTCTCAGAGGGCCCACCGAAGAGGCCGAGGCTCCCCGAGCCGCCGCTGAACTTCTACCACGACACGCCTCCGGTCTCTCCAACGCCCGCCCCAATGGTGTCTGAGGCGTCGCGCCGGCACATCGCCCACGTGTCGCAGCTCTACTTGCACGGCCTCAAGGTCACCGACAGGTCGATGCCCTTGCTGGGCCGGCAGCGCGAAAACGTCTGGGTGCCGGACGTGGCCCCCCACGCCATCGACAGAGAGAGCTTCTCGGCGGCGGCGCACTTGGTGCGCGTCTTCCTTGGCGAGTTTGCGAAGACGACAGGATTCCGGGAGCGCATTGCCGACCCGAAGCCTCGGCTGCTCACCGCGGCGGGCGAGGGGGGGTTCATTGGTCGCCGCGCCAAGGGCTTGACCAAGGCAGCGGGCGGGAGGTGGTTCCAGATGACGCCGCGGGAGCGACTGGCCATCTTCGACGCGTACCTCCGCCGGGGCCTGTCAACGGCGCCCGCGAGGCACGCGGGGCATCGGATGGAGCCCGCGGCCGACGAACGCCCTCGCCGCTGCGATTGGTTCTCGTCGCCGCAGGCCGCGGGCTTCTACGTGACCGAAGAGGAAACGGCTGCCTTGGTGGGCGCAGTCGCCGCGGTATACACGTCCGATTTGGGCGCGCTGAGCGCGGCTGCCTTGCCGCCGAGGTAGGCCGCAGCGCGCGCCGACGACCGCCCTGAGGAGTTGTTCTGATGGGCGGCGTGCGCAGCGAGCGCCGCGCCGACGATCGCCCTGAGGAGTTGTTCTGATGGGTGGCATGTGAAGCGCGCGGCACTCGTTGTTTCCTTTGCGACCCCTCGAAAAAACTCTGAGCTCGTGGAGAGGGGGAACAGCACGGTGCGTGTTGGCAGAGGCCGCGGTCTCCCATGGGTCAGAGTCATTTGTTTCTCTGTCGCGTTTCGGAATTATTAGTCTCGAGGCTTTTCCAGGTGGCCGAGGACGCGGCTGCTACGAGAAGCCCAAACAACGCAAAACAACCCTTTTGCATTCTCAGACAGCCTCGAGACCCTTCGGGATAATCTGGCGGCGCACCTGGAAAGGGTCCGAGAGCGCCCTGGGAGGGCCGATTGGCAATGAGCAGATATAGCAACGAGTCTGCCTCGCCTCTCTGCCGTGGCGTCCCAGGCGTACCCCCTCACCCGGCCTCCTGGCTCACGATTCCAGAGCTCCTTTGGCCCCGGCTCCAGGCTTCCCAGATAGGGTCGAAGTAGGGGGGGTCACAGGGCGCCGCGTCGCTGATGCATCAGTGATGCGGCGGGATGCGGGGCCGGGTTCCCTCCATCCCGACTTCGCCGATGCATCGGCGATGTAGTGCGATCCGCAGATCCTTTGTTACTCCGGTCCTGTTTGGGAATCCTCCGCCAGCGCCCAGCTCCGGCCGCGCGCCGACCTGCCTCTCGTCGCAATGTGCACTCCCGGCGCTTCCCACGCTCCGTCCAAGGCGAGGCGTGACAACCGGGAGTACTGGTTGTTTCAGGCCGCCAGCGACGGGTGTCTCCCTTGCGTGAAACACTTCCTCGACGTGGAGAACGTCGATCCCGGCGCCCTGTCTGCCACGCAGAAGTTCACGGCCCTCGACTTTGCCATCCACGCTCACTCGCGCGGCGTCGCCGGCGCACCTGCCGTCGCCGACTTCCTCCGGACACGCCTGCGCGCCGTCGGCGACGGCGGCGCTTGCCCAAATGGTGGCGGCAGCGGCCGCATCGCGGCGGCCTCCCTGCCACCTGACGCGCGGCCGCCCTGCATGCCCGGCGCGTCCCATCCGCCCAACAGGAAGCGGCGCGGCAGCCGAGTGTGCTGGATGTACCAGGCCGCCGCAGAGGGGTGCAAGACGTGCGTCCAGTACTATGTGAATGAGGAAGCCTTGGACCCCCGCACCAAGTCGGAGAACATGGGGTACACGGCTTTGGATTGGGCGACGTGGGCGGCGAGCAAGGGCGTGGACGGCGCAGCAGAGGTGGCAGAGTTCCTACGAGAACAGGCGCCGGAGCTGACGGAGCTGCCAGGGAAGCGCCGCGCGCCACAGGCGGCCCGCCGCGACGCAGAAATGGTTGCGAGGGAGGCCGGGCTCAGCACGCCGCTCCCCGATAATGTCGGTGCGCGCATGATGGCGCAGATGGGGTGGGTGGCGGGCCAGGCACTGGGCCCCCGCAGCGACGCGGGCTGGCTGGTGGAGCCCTTGCGGCCAGACACATCACACCTGGGAGAGAAGCGGCACGGCGTCGGCTACCTGAGCGAGCTCGAGTGAGGCGCATGCCAGCCGCGTGCGAGGGTGCCCGCGGGGTTGTCCCAACGGCTTGCCTCCGCGGCGACAGCCCGCTGCATCCTTGAGGAGTTGTTCCGGCAGGTTGCGCGTTGATGGCTGTCTTGAGCGCGCTCGCGCGCTGCTGCCCCGAGGAGTTGTTCCGACGGGCAGCGCGCTCGCTGAATGCATTGCCGCCGAGCCTTCGCTGCCCCTCCCCCCTTGCCGCCCGCTTGTGGACTTCGCCTTTCAAACGTTTGCCCGAGGGGTTGTCCCGACGGCATATGCGTTTTTGTATATCCTCTCGCTCTCGTCGCCACCCATGCGCTGTTTCGCTGCCCCGCTCCTTCACGCCTCAGGCCCGATGGGTTGTCCTGACGGCATCTGCAGCAGAGACCAGGAGAGAGCCGGATACAATAGCAAATGCCAGCAAAAACCAACGCGGAGCGGCAAAGAGCATGAAAGAGCAGCTGAGATCAACCGAGAGCAGCAGACAACAGCATGGAACAGTAGAGAGCAGCGGGAAGCAGGAGGGAGCGGGAGAGACCAGGACAGACCAGGTGAGGCCAGCAGCTGGCCAGCTGACACCGTTGTGGTTGAGGTCTTGTTTGATAGTTTCGATCGTTTCTGTGTTTTCTGGGAGCCTCCGGAGCTCCCAGGGGTATCTTGACGTCAGGCACCGGGTAACAGCCCAGAGCAGCAGGGAGCGGCATAATGCAGCAACCAACAGCGAAGACCTGCAGGGCGCAGCAGAGAGTAGCAGAGAGCAGCAGACAACAACAGGCAACAACAGAGAACAGCGGAGACTGGGGGTGTGATGGGCTTGTGATGGGCTCAAATGGGTTTGTTTCCGTCGCTGTTGTGATGGGCTCAAATGGGAAGATTCGTGTGGGTCTCGTTGCCGAAGCAGCAAGCAGTCGCGGTGCGCCTGCGTCTCGCCCGCCATGCCTTTCGAGATGGGTGACACCACCGTGCTCGTTCTGTTCGTCGCTGTGCATAAGGATGACCAGCCCGCCGTTGAGCACGGGGCGCAGATTCCACGGCGTTTGATGGGGTCCACTCCGTGCGTTGGTTTCCGCACGTCGCCGACGCAGGCCATGGAGCGCGCTCGCATAGTGCAGCAGAGGAGTGGCGCTTTTGTCTCAAAGGTGAAGCCCGTGCTGCTACAGGTGGAGTTCAGCGCCCGCGCTCTCGCGGACCTCACCGTGACGCCCGCCGCCAGGGAGTACGCCTTCGCGCCAATGCTGCACAAGGTGGTGCATCGGTCCGATGGAGAGACTGACTGGGGAGTCTGGCATTACTGCGGCGATTTCCCACTGGGGCTCTCTGGGATTCGCCATTGCTGGCGGGAGATTGAGTGATCTGGAAACGCTTGTTCGCAGGTCGCTACTCGGCCGAGGGGTTGTCCCGACGCTTTTTTTCTCCACCTGCACAGCGCGCTGTCTTGCTTCCGGCGGCATAGACCCCTTTGCTACGTCTCTCGCCTGAGGGGTTGTCCCGACGGCAGTATTCACGGTCTGAGTGTCTCGCCAATGCATCCAGCGTTTGAGTCGGCAAAGCAAATGGGGCTCCTGCGCGCCCTCCCACCCGCCACTGTCATATCCGTTGCCTGTCCCGTTTAATCGAGGTCTCCGCTCCCTCGTGGTTGTCGATTCCGCCGAGTGACATCTGACACGAGGGTTTCCGCCGGACCCGCTCACCACCATGTTATTACGGTTTTCTGATTCGGATATTAACGTCTTTTCGGGGGAGCCGTCTTCGTTGTGCTCTGGTGCATTCGCGCCGTCTCGAGTATGCACGCACGCGCAGCCGCGCGCCTCGCGTCTCGATATTATTCGACTAATCGAGAAGGATGGGAGAGGAAAGTGAGAGCTGGGGGCCCCTGTCAGCCTCGACCCCGTGCAAGAGCTTCCGCAGCGCATTTGGCTCAAGCATCTTGTGGCCAGCGCCCCCGTTCCATCTCAGTCCGGCGTTGCCGCTGACCATGGCGGACAGCAAGCTCGCTCTGTCTCCGCGAGAGTTCTCCGGCGATCCCGCCACGTGCGTCTTCGGGCGCGTCGTCATCAAGCGAGGCCCGGTGGAAGTGGGCAACCAAGCGGATGGGAAGGGCAAGGGCAAGGCCAAGGGCAAACGCGCTGGAAAGGACAGAGAGCCGGGGAGGAAGATCGAAGTGCACATGCTCGGCGGTGACACTGTGGGCGACGTCCTGTTCCTTGACGGATGGGCAGACGCCGTCGCCCAAGTTCATGCCGCCATGGAGCTGGGCAGGGTCTACCGCGTGTCCGGCGGGACCGTCGTGAACCAGACCCCGAAGTACTCCACTTCTCGGCTGTCGTACTTCTTGCGGGTAAAGCCGCCCTTGGGAGTCAACACGGTCATCCAGGAGTGCACCGAAAGCCCGTGGGTGGACGTTCCCCTGCATCACCCGTTCGCGGAGATTGCCAGCTTGGGCAGAGTGACCGATGCAACGCAGGCGTGCGCGGTCGGCGTCGTGTCTCACCAGCCGGGCGTCGTGGAGCGCGACACCCAGTACGGCCGAGCAGGCGTCTGCAACGCGGTGATCAAGCAGGGGCGCCACGACATCCGCCGCGCATTCTGGCGAGACCATGCCGCGACTCTGGCCGCCTTCCCCGTCGGCTCCGTGATCGCGCTGATGCAAGTGAATGTGAAGCAGCGCAACGGGTCCTGGGAGATCTTCGCCACGGAGGCCACGGAGGTCACGACTTGTCCTGCAGCTCAAGCGGAGACTGTTCGCGCCGCGACTGACATCTCCGAGGGTGCCGACGCGGCCGCGTCCCTCACCAAGCAGCACCATGCCGTGGACTACGACACGGTGCCCGCCATGGCGAGCACGGTGAGTGGCCTCATGTCGGTGCCCGTGCCTTTCCAGACGCGCGACCTGCCTGGGGTCTTCGAGCTCCACTGCGTCGCCGTCACGGGCGTGGCAGGTGCTTCCGCCGACAGCGACTGGCAGATCAAGAGCTGCGCAGAGTGCAAGAAGAAGATTCCCGACCACCAGGACACGTGTGGCAGCCACCCCGAAGCGGGAACTGAGATGCGGTGGCTCCTGAAGCTGGGCATCGCGGACCACACCGGCGGAGGCTCCGCCGTCCTGTACCACGACGCAGCGTCCACCCTCGACGTGCTCGGCGATTCGGGCACGCCCCTGGACGCCCAGGCTCGCCGCGTGCGCGCTGCGGCATTTCGGGCGACGCCGTGGACGCTGCGGTGCGTGTTCAAGACAAACGATGTCACCAATGTCAACTACCTCGAGGTGAAGCGGATTGTCCCGACGCTGACGCCCGACGGCGTCGTGTCGACGTGGTCGGAGGTGACGGCGCCGCCGGCGGTGAAGACGGGCGGCGCCTGCCCGTTCGCGGCGTGCTCGGACGTCAGCTCGGACGACTCGCTCGGCTTGCTGCTCGTCCGTGACCTGGAGGTCCAGGCGGTCCGCGTGTTGCTGGTGATGCAGAGGCCCACGGAAGCGGAGACGGTGGCCACACCCGACGCAGAGAATCGCGGCCTGCGCGCGCAGCGCCTCGCGCGCTGCGGGTTCCAGTCTGAAAAGGAAGACACGTATTGCGTTAAGACGGCCGGCGTCGCCGGCGACGTGCAGTGGCTCCTGACGGCCGGGCACGGCGACGCGCACCTCGTGACTGCCATGCTGCGGACAGATAAGGGCTCCGGCCGCGGGACGTTCGATGTGCTGTCGCACAAGGCCGTGGTCCCCGAGCTCTTGCCCAGCATGGTCAAGCTCATGGCCAGCGCGCAGGGGTCCGGCGGCCCGGCGCTCATCGCGCACGCGCCCGACGCCACGCCGCTCAAGCGCATGCGGGACCTCGCCTTCTCGCCCCCCGACGCTGCGTCAACGCCATCATCCCTGGCGACGCGTCGCCGACTGGAGTGAGAGCTCGCGCGCGAGCCGCAGCCGCGCCTGCGGGGATGTCCCAACGGCGCGCTCTGGCACTGGCGCGAGCCCGCGCTGACTCGGCTGACGCTGCGCCGTCTTGCGAGGGCGCCCGCGACGCAGTGCCCATCGCCGCTTGTCTCGCCTGAGGGGTTGTCCCGACGGTATTGAGTATTGATTTTGCACTTTGTCTCTCCCTTCTGTCGCCGCCCCAGCCGCGCCCGCGGGGTTGCCCCGACGGCGCTCGCTGGCACTGGCGCGAGTTCGCGCTGACTCGGCTGACCCTGCGCCGTCTCGCGAGGGCGCCCGTGACACAGCGCCCATCGCCGCTGGTCTCGCCTGAGGGGTTGTCCCGACGGTATTGATTTTGCACTTTGTCTCTCCCTTCTGTCGCCGCCCTCGCGCTTTCTCCCGCAGGCCCGACGGGTTGTCCTGACGGCATCCTGCGCGCGGCGCCCGTCCGGGCGGGGGCAGACGGCGGAGCTACCGACCACTTCAAAAATGACAGGGCCTGCGCGCCAGCATTCTCCCTTCCGCTTTCGCCTCCGTCGTCGATCTCCATCCCGGATTGCCTGCGATGCCCGGGCCGTCGAAAATATCGTGCCCATCCGCTGCCTCTCACTGCCGGCAGGGAGCAGCACAGCTGACAGTAGCAGCCAAAATCTGAGACCACCCGTGGCCAGCAGAGAGCACAACAGAGCACCGGAGAGCAGCAGACAAGAACTGAGACCAGCATAGTATCAGCAGCAGAGACTCACATGCAGCAGCAGAGAGCAGCAGAGACCAAGAGAGAGCAGGATGCATTAGCAGAGACCAGCAGAAACCACCACGGAGCGGCAAAAGGCATGAAAGTGCAGTTGAGAGCAGCGGTAAGCAGGATGGAGCGGGAGAGACCAGCTGAGACCACCATACCCCGAGGTGACCAGCTGAGACCAGCTGACACCGTAGCGATTGAGGCTCAGTCCGCATTGGCTTTGCTTCCTGTTGCCAACGCTGCGTGCTTCACTCGCCGTTGCAAACCGCATATCCCGACATTTCAACATGCCGCCCAAGAAGACGGAGGCGGCCTTGCTCGCAGACGTCGCAGAGCATCGTCGGTGGGCGACTGCCAATTTGACGGCCCTGAGAGCACGGGGCGGCATCGGCTTGAAGGCGAAGCTTCAGCAGAGGGCGGGGCTCGAGGAACAGCGGATTTACAAGTGGTACGTGAAGCACGCGGGCGTCGCATCTGATCATCCGACAGTTGCCGCTGCCCTGTCGGAGCTGGACGCCCTGGTCAATGACTCCCTCGGCCCGGCAGCGTCGGCGTGCCCCGACGACGCCCCGCCGGCAAAGCAAAGGCGCCTGACCGAGAGGGGTGGCGAGGCTGCTGCCTGCGCGGCGCCGTTGCAGGGCGAGTCACGGCCTGGCCAGTCGACGCCGGCAGCTCGAGGGGTTGTCCCGACGGCTTGCTCGGCTGGACACGGCCCGGCGGCTGCAGCAGCGGCCAAGGCGTCTCCCGCTTCAACGCCGCCCATCGGCATCGAAGAGACCCCGGCGAAGAGGCCTCGCCTGTTCGCCGACGGGCTCGGTGCGACGCCCGCGCAGACCACCGGCGGCCTGACGCCTGCCACCGCGGAGGCCTTGGCAAGGTCGTGCCGCAAGAGCCCGTGGGAGTCCCCGTTGGTCGACGATTCCGTGAGGCTTGCTCACCCAGGGAATCCCGCGAGAGGTGCCTCGCGGCCCGTCGAGCGGCCGCGCTTGCGCCCGCGGGAAGAGGAGCGCCTCCTGGCGGCAGTGCCGCGGAAAGCTGTGAAAGATCTGTACGTGCACGTCCGCGATGAGGCTCTGCGCCTAGGCAACGGAGAGTACCTCCCACAATGGCGCGAGAACAAGCCAAAGTATCGACAGCTGAACTACGTGTGGAATTTGCACCAGCACGGCGAGCTCCAGGCGGCCGAGTACGCTCTGTTGGCGCACCAGCCTCACATTATTGGCCCAGAGCTCTTCGGCGCAGTGGAGAAGGTGGAGTGCCCCGCCGCAGTGATCCCCTCGAGCAGCAGCGCCTGGCGGTGGACTTTCAAGCCGGCAGGAGTTGACGTGGAAGGACCGCAGGTGGAATCTCGGGCCGACGCGGCGCGAGCCCTGGCCGGGCTGCAGGCGCGGCTGTGCCCCGAGTGGCATCACCCAGGCACTCGCGAGCAACACCTCCGCGCCCTGCTGCGCGACGACGACCGGCAGCAGCAGATGCGCGGCCTGCTCGCTCAGCCTGGCATGCGGTTCGCCAGAGCGGCCGTGCTGGGAGCAGCCGCGTCAGCGCCCCGAGACGGCCGCGCGGGCGCCGCTGGCTTCCCCAACCTGACAAACACGTGCTACATCAATGCCGTGGTGCAGTGCTTGTACCACACGCACCCCTTCCGCGCAGACATCGAGGGCATGCAGCCGGGCGCCAGCAACATGGGGGACCGCCTGCGGGACTTGTTCTGTGCGCGCAGCTCCCCTGCTTCCACGGCCGGCGACATTCGCCCGCCGTTGGTGGCCCTTGTCCGCCAGATCTTGCAGCAGCCGCCAGGCTTTGAGTCCGGTCGCCAACAGGACGCGGCGGAGTGCCTGATGCGCGTCCTCGAGCACGCGGACCTCGGAGGAGTGCGGCGCCGCGTCTGCGGGGACGGCGCAGCCGCGAGCGTCGAGGGCATGGTGCACTGCTGCGCGGCCGAGGAGGCCCAGGTGGGTCGCGATGCGCCGCCTGTGCCCATGGCCGCCATGATCCAGGCGTCCCTCACGGGCGAGCAGGCCGTCCGTGAGGCTTCGGAGGCAGTGGTCCTCCGCGTGGAGAGCATGTACGAACAGGATGGCAGACAGTTCGCGGTGGACGCGCGGGCGGACTGGCGGGACACTGTCTTCCCCGTCAGCATTCTCAACGGAGACGCCGTTTCTTACGAGGTGGCGGCCTTCGCGCAGCACCGCGCCGCGCGCGGCGTACCACCTCTGCAGCGGATGCGCGGCGGCCACTACGTCGCCTACGTCAACAAGGGCGGGCGCTGGTTCGAGCTCGACGATGCCGTCGTGACGGAGCTGCCTGAGCCGCCTGACGCGTATCCGTACTTGGTCTTCCTGGCCCGCGCGAGGCCCAGACGGTCGATTCCGATGGGCGGGAAGCGGCGCGACCCTCGTGGGCCTGACGACGCTCTGGAGGCTGCTGCCAGGCTGTCGCGAGTGATGCCTGCGGCGTCGGGAGGGGCCGCTGCTGGCTTAGCATCCGGATCGGGCAGCGGCAGCCGCGGCTTGCCACAGGCTGCAGGCTCAGCGGCTGGTCAAGGCCGGACAGGCAGGGACTGGAGTGGCAGAGACCAGTCTGGTAGAGACGAGACTGGAAAGGACCAGACTGGTAGGAACCGCAGCGGTCAGCCAAGGGGCATTGCTGGAGTGCACCCAGCTGCCAGGGCCGTCTGGAACGCTTCAGCTGCCGCGGACAACAGAGACCACACCCGGGCAGACCCCGAGAACAGCGCGGACAACCCTTTCAAGCGGTACGTGGATAACTGGGATCTGCGACGCACCAGCGCAGATGTGAAATGCCGCACCTGGTCGCAGAGGGCCGAGCCGTCGGGCCCCCAGCCGTGCCGGCTCTGCCAGGGCCGAGACTTCGCGTTCCGCGAAGATTGGAAGAAGCACGTGGACGACGAGCACGGTGGCGTCCAGCGCTACCGCAACGCTCTCTTCTCGTCGCTGTCGCTGAAGCCCTATGTTGTCAAGGGAGAGGAGTGGCGCGCGATCGTGGCCAATTATGCGGAGTTCTACGCCAGGGCCGCCGTGGACTGGGAGAAGCCGACTGAGCGCATGCGTGAGCTCGCTCAGACTCCCGAGGGGTTGTCTGCAGATGAGCGCTGGGCGCCCCGGACCCGCTGTGCGTGCGTCTTCTGCGCCAGGCTGCGCTGGTCCGAGGACCTCTCCTTGGAGTTCCTAGCAGGCAAGGACTGCTTCATGAAGAACCCCGAGGCCGTGGCCAAGCTGTTGTCTTGGGAGGTTTACCGCAAGCACTGGCCCGACATCCCCGAGGCCGAGCTCCGCGCCTCCGCCGTGCGTCTGCGCATTGGGAACACGGACACATTCCAACTTGTCCTCATGCACAAGCGGCGGGTGACGGATGCGCAGGCGTTGGGCGACGAGCGGGCCCCGGTGTGCGAGGATTGCCTGTACGCGTTCTCTCCCCGCCACCCGCGCATGTGCAAGTTCACCTTCGCTAACCACTTGTGGCTCGGCAGGAATGACCCGCTCTTCCGCAATGCCAACTTGTCGCACCAGATGCTCCTCGCACTCGCCCGCGTCGCGACGACCAAGGTGGTGCTGCGCCCCGAGAGCTACGACAAGCAGCGCAGCGGCGACGGGCCCACGTGGGACTTCCTCTTCCACCAGACGGGCATGGTGGGCTCCGCAATCCTCTTCGGGAACGCGTCGTGCAAGGAGGCCATGGAGCGTTTCCCTCCGGCTTCCATCAAGGGCGCCTTCGCGGTGACTTTCCTGGCAGCCAAGCAGGACGCGGCGAAAGAGCAGCCGCCAGACGGCTCGGATAATGCAGCGGGACAGTGGCGCCGCGAGGGTCTGGCTGGCGACGCCGCCAGGCAGCAGGACGCCGCCCGGCGCGCCGTCCGGGGCATCGCGCGCCTCAAGGTGAACCGCGCAGAGTTTGACTCGCAGGCGCAAGCGCTGCAGTCCACGAACGTCGTCTACAAAGACAAGGATTACGACGAGGCGCTGGTTGCCCAGTGGTGCCCCAACCCGCTGATTCCTGAGGTGCCCCCGGTGGTGTTGGACAGCGTCGTGGCCGTGCCGTTGGAGGATTCGCCCGGCGCCGTCGTGGCCGCGGGACCAGCCGACGCCACGGCGGCCGGGGCGCAGGATATGGAAGACGCAGACGTTCAGGCGTGCAAGGAATCCCGGTACGTGAGCGCGTTCAGCGAGGAGGACATCCCGGGCGCGGCCGCCTCGGCGGGGGCCTTGGAGGTGACGGCGCTGATCAAGCAGCTGGAGGAGCTGGACGCGACAGCGCAGCGCTCCGTGGCCAAGGAGACAGAGCACGCCATCGAGTCAGGCAGCGCGCTGCTGGACGAGGCGGGCAGGGAGCGAGTCTTGCAGCTCTGCGAGTCCGTTCGAAACCGCGCTGCTCGGTTGTCGCGCCCGGAGCGGGAGCTGCGGCTGCAGGAGGACCTCGCGCGCGCCGCGCTGGGCGAACCGGTCAGGCCTCGACAGGCGGGGGGGGCCGAGGCGACCATGGCGAACCTCGAGGTGACGCGCGGCACGGCGCCCCTGTCGCTGTTCGATTGGAAGGTGTGGACGCAGGCGCGCCCGAGCCTGTGGCGCTACGGCGACGCCGGTCACCTGGACCCGAAACGAACGGGGACCTACCCGCAGTTGCTCGCCCACGAGTGGATCACGTGCCTGTGCATGCGGGAGGAGATGGAGTACACTCTGGACACCGACGAGGAGAAGCCGTACCGCGTGCGGGAGAACGACGACGATCCAGAGGTCAACCGGTTCGCGGCGGACTGGGTGTCGTTGCACATGTTCGCCACGTTGCACTTCTTGACGGAGCGCCACCAGTCCGCCTTCGCCTTCCTGAAGAACGGAGGCATGAAGTGGGCCGAGAAAGTGCAGCACCTCACGCCGGATGCCCTGGCGGCGGCCGCCCGCGCTCACGCGGGTGGCGGCGGCGTGGCGGCTTTGGCAAGCAACGCCAACGTGCCCAACGTGGTTCGGGACGCCCTGAACATCATGCAGATGGCCGTCGCGGACGTTGTCGGCACCGACGGACATCGGCGCCTCTGCCGCCACGAGGGGGTTGCCTACATGGCGCTCTTCGGGTGCCCCTTGATCTTCGCCACCCCGAACGTAGCGGACACGAAGCAGCCACTGTTCGTCAGGGTGGAGGGCCAGGAGATCCCGCTCGACGACCGGAGCATTCCAGGCCTGCGCAGCGACGTCATCCCAAAGTACCGAGACATGATGCGGCGCGTCGCCCAGGACCCGGTCGGCCAGACCGTGTGCTTCGAGCTCATCATGCGCCTCTTCTTCATCCACGTCCTCGGCGTCCGCCCCGAGTGCGTGGGCGGCCGCCGGCGCGGCGTTCCTCCCAGGAAACGCTGCTCCTGGGACTGGTGCACCGACGGCGTGGCGGCGTCCTCGACCGCCCCGGGGATCTTTGGGCCCGTGCAAGCTTTCCGCGGAGAGATCGAGGCGCAAGGTCGGGGATCGCTCCATCCGCACATCCTGGTGTGGTTGTGCGCCCTCTCGACGCGGCAGCTCGTGCACGTGCTCCGACGCCATCCTGCCGCTTCCGAGAGCGCCTGGGCAAGTGGATGAGGGCGTGCGTCATGGCCGTGGAGAGCACCTGCCAGAGTTCCGTAGAGGTGTTGCCGCGGCGTTTCGGGCACGTCGACCAGCGCGTGGACCCGCTGCCATTCTCTGTCATCGAACGATTCCAGTCGCGCTTCGACGGGGGCAGCGAGCTGGACGCGCTCCGCGAAGAGAAGCAGGCGGGCGCGGAGCTGACCGAGGACCAGGAGACCTTCCTGGAGACCGAGGACCGGGACTCCTGGCTCCGGCCCGATCTGCCGTTGCGGGACGCCACGGGCCGCGAGTTGGCGCCGGGGGAGAAGGCACCGCCGCGGCCGTCCTCATACGGCATGCCCATCGATGCTTTCGCCGTGGGGAAATGCCCCGCGTACCGGCGGCGCGGCCTCGTGCAGCAAGACACCGGCGCGGGCGAGCCGGCGGCCCGCGGGGTTGTCCCAACGGTCTGCTCGGACGCGCCCGCGGCTCAGTCGGGGCAGCAAGGACTCGGCCAGACGACGCTCGCCGCGGACGAGGAGGCGCCGCCCCCGCCGCCGCCCCCGCCAGGAACGGAAGAGAATCGTGAGGTCTGGGAGCGCTTCTTCTCGAGGGACGTCCGGGAGCTCGCCAAGGAGACGATGACGCACGTGTGCGGAGAGAGCTGCTACAAGTACTCGGGCAACAAGACCACGAAGATCTGCCGCCACGGCTTCTACTACATCGTCACGCTTGCGGATTGGCGCAGGCGCAGGCGAGGGAAGCCTCTGCGGAACGCCATGTTCGTGGTGCGATCCTCGACGCACGGCATGCAGGGTCGTCTGTTGCACTTCCAGCTCCACCCGTCTGAGTGCATTACCAACTACGCCGGCGCCGCGGCTGGACGCTTCAACCTGGATGCGCAGGACCTCCGACGAGTCAGCGACCCCAAAGCGTGGTTGGACGAGGGCGAGGTGCTCCCGCACGTCGGCTCGCAACCCAAGCTGGGGTACATGGGCACGTACGAGCTGGGCGATGCCGACGCTTACGTCAACCGCCCGGAGGTTCCGGAGAAGCCGCTCGCGTGGACGGACGACTGCTCGCCGGAGGAGTGGCGCGACATTATGCTGCAGTGCCAGACGGAGGACGCGGAGGGCGAGGACGCGGATGACGCGGACGCCGCGGACACCTTCGCGGACCAGCTGGAACTGGATGCCCAGGCAGCGTTCAGCGACGGCCTGAACACGGGCTTCTACATCAACTCCTACACGACGAAGCAGTGCCCCAGCATGGAGGGCGTCCTCGTGGAGATGCGGCGCGGCCTGGAGCGGCTGCAGGCGCAGCGACAGGCGCAGCAGGACAAGATGAAGCTGGAGCTGCAGCAGCGAGGAGACGACCCCGAGAAGACTCTGTCCGCCGCCGACCGGAGAGCGCTCGGGGGTAAGTCCAAGTTCGGGGAGACGCTGGATCTGGTGAAGAATCTGTCCGCATCGTACCGCCGATGCTACTGGAAGAGCGGGCCAGAGATGCTGTTCCCGATCTTCTACGGCCACCTCACCTACGCGTCCCACCGCTGCTGGACGATCTTCATCAAGAAGGGCGTCTTCCTGGCGGCGGAGGCGTGGCGACGCGAGTACGGGCGCTCTCTCCGGCACAAGGCCAAGCAGGACGGGGGCCGCGCCCCGGTGCAGTACCTCGGGCGCGGCGTCGACCCGTACACTCTCGAGGGGTGGCGCGAGGAAAAGGACGACGACGGGCAGGCGGTGTACGTGAGCCCGGAAGGCCAGCGCTTCCCGGATATCCTGACGGCCTACGAGCACGACGTCGCGACCAAGGCGGCGCGCGACGCGCCCGATCATCGCCAGGTGGTGTCGTTCCTGGCGAAGTTCATGCAGGACATGGGCTGCGAGAGCGAGGAGGCCCCGAAGACGGGGGACGGCTTCCGCATCGTGAGGACCACGAGCACTCTGGACGACTGGCTGCACCGCGGCGACGACCTGGTCCTCAAGCACATGAGTTTGCAGGTGTACGCCATGTGGGTCTACCGCTGCGAGAAGCCCGACGGCCTGTGGCGAGACAAGACCCGCGCGCAGCACCTGGACTTCGACTTCGCGCCGCACTACGCGCTGTACGCGACCCACAAGCAGCGCCTGGCTCCCGAGCTCCGCGTGCCCCTCTTCGAGGGCTTCACCATGCCGACGATGAACAAAGACTGCGAGACAGCATGTTTGTACAAGCAGTTGCTCCTGAGGCCGTTGGAGGTGGAGAACTCGGAGACGCCGGAGGACGAGCGCATGCTGCGGGCGTTCGCGCCCCTGATGGAGGCCCCCGGCGCGCCCCGTGACATGAATGTGCGCGGGTCAACCTGTTTCACGCGATCTTGGGCGCACTACGAGGCTCAGGCGGACGCGGAGGCCCGCGTCGCCGCGGCCCGCTTCCTCGCGCGGCACGAGTGGCCCTCGATCTGGGAGACACAGGAGGTGCAGGAGGAATTCTTCGCGCTGCACCAGGCGCGAGCGGAGGGTAAGGACGCGGAGGGCGACTCGCTGGACCCCGCCCACTGCCCCGACAGAGAGAAACCCAGGGCGACGGTGCACCAGTACGTCTCCATGATAGCCATGCAGGTGGCGCCCAACCTCGAGGGAATCGCCCTGGCGCGCGAGGAGAAGAAACCCCGGCAGTACCAGAGCGACGCAGCAGTGCAGAGCGCGTACCTCAAGGCGACCACCGGTGGAGGTGCCGGTCAGGACGAGGGCGCCGAGGCGGGCGAGGGCGTGGAGCACCCGGGCGCGCCTCCCAAGCGTGTCGGAGCACACTTCCAGCCGGTCCCGACGTGGGGCATCGACGGGGAGCAGGACATGGCGGACGTGCTGAACTTCGCGCACCGTAAGCGCCTCACGAGGTTGGCCAAGGAGCTCCTCGCGCTCCCGTGCATGTCCGAGGCGGCCCGCGAGGGCGCGGGTGCGCCCGAGCCGACGGAGGCCGCGACTGCCCCCGCGCCCGCGGCCGGGTACCGACCGCTGGTGACCGCGGCGCGCGAGGAGAGACACGCCTGGGGAAACCTGCACGACGAACGCCTCCAGGACAATCGCGACGAGGAAGATGCAGGCGCTCCGGACGGCGAGGACGCGGGCGCAGGCGGCCTGGGCGGCGACCCCGCTGCGGCCAGTTTTGCCAGCAGCGTGTACTCAACGCCCAGCGCGTACATCGCCGCCCTGGTCGCTGGGTTGCCGGAGAACGAGAGACTCACGCGGGACCAGACGCTCTTCGTCGCCAAGTTCGCCAAGGCCTGCGACGACGCCTGGGAGGACGACGTGCAGAAGAAGCCCTGGAGCGAGAGAAAAGTGACGCACTTGCTCCTGTTGGGCCAGGGCGGCTCGGGGAAGACGCACGTGGTGCAGAAGATCGTCTTCCCAGTGGTGGAGTATTTGTGGCCCTCGTCGGCGCAGGACAAGGGCGCCATGATGGTCGTGGCCTTCTCGAACGCGCAGGCGAAGAACATCTCCACGGAGACGGTGAAGGCCAGAACGCTGCACAACGCCTGTGCCCTGCGAGTCCAGAAGTACATCAACGCGAAGATGAGACCGGGGAGCATGCAGAAGAGATTGCAGTGGTTGTGGGAGCACGTCCGCGTCCTGGTCATCGAGGAGGTGAGCATGGTGGCAGCTGCTCTGTACAACGCTCTGGACCTCCGCGCCTGCCACGGGCGCAGTGACACGCACGACGTGCAGGAGTCCACCTACAAGAGGCCGCACCACCACTTCGGCCGCGTCCCCATCGTGTTGCACCTCGGGGATTTCCTGCAGCTGAAGCCCACCGGCAGCATCGGGCTCCTGACGGACGTGAACGAGCTCCTGGACGACGGGTCGTACAAGTACGCGGAGCCGCCGACGGTGGAGATCCAGCACGCCATCAGGGTATTCTCTCAGATCCCCTGCGTCTTCGAGCTGAAGGGCACGAAGCGCTTCGAGCCGGGGGACCCTCTGATCGCGTTCTTGGGCTGCATGCGCGAGGGCAAGCGCTTCCCACCAGAGGTCTGGTCTGCCTGGGAGAAGACGTTGGCCTCTGACAACCACGGCGTCCTGGACCCTCGGCACCAGCACGAGAACCTTCGGCTCGGCTACGGCATGGGCATCTACTGGGAGACGCTGGCGAGGTGGATCAACACGCGCGCTCGTCGCGACGCGCGGCGCCTCGGCGTCCCCCTCGTTTTCCTGCAGGCCGTAGACGAGTCCGGCACGATTCAAGGCGAACCAGACGCAGGCCGGCGCCTCCTGAACGTCCCGAACATGCACAAGACGGGGGACATCCACGGCGTCTTACCGGCACACGTCGGCATGGAGGTCCGGTTTACGGCCGTGCAGGAGGAGCCGAAGAAGAAGTTGGGGCTCGTGCAGGAGCAACGGGCCACCATCGTGTCCTTCGAGTTTCACGCAGACGACGAGCGGGACTACGAGGAGTGCGCGCCGGGCCAGCTCTTCCGCCCCCGCTTCCTACCGCAGGGAATCTGGCTGCATGTGCACGGCTTCCAGGAGTCCCCGATCTACAAGGAGGTCGCCGAGGTGCTGCTGCAGGGCACCGAGGGCGCTGACGACGACGGCGAGGCCCAGGCGCGGGCGAGGAGCTTGCTCATGTTCAGGCCCAGCGAGCAGGAGTTCACGTGGCAGAGCTCGGGGGCGCACACTGTGCGCCGCTCGGGATTCACGCTGACGCACGCGTCCTACCTGACCTCCACGCTGTCGCAGGGCCAGACGCTGCGCAAGGGCGTCACCATCGACTGCGCCAGGGATGAGGACGCTGGCCGCACGGGCATGTCGGACGATATGTGGTGGCTGCACCTCTACGTCATGTTCTCCCGCGCCACGTGCATGCGGAACATGCTGATCCTGCGGCCGCCCGCGCGAGAGTTCCTGGAGCGCGGGCCGCCGGCGTCACTGCGGAAGGCGCTCCAGGAGTTCGACGAGAGAGCGGTGGACTCCAGGGCTGAAGCGGAGCAGCTCGCGGCAGAGCTGGGCTTCGTGCTGCCGCCCGCCTGAGCGCCGCGGCGCGCGCGAGGAGGCCCGCGGGGTTGTCCCAACGGCCTGGCCCGCGGGGTTGTCCCGACGGCCTGCCCTCGCGCTCCGGCGGCCCGCGGGAGTGCCCCGCAGGCATGGCTGGCCCGAAGGGTTGACCCGACGGCTTCGCGATCTGGCCGTCGGCAAACGCGCGCGTTCTGACCGAGGCGGCGACGGCGCCGAGGAAAATCGACTTGCTTCCCCCGACCGGGGGGAAAGGGACGTGCACGTGGAAAAGAGGCAGGAGGAGGATGAGGACGGAAGGGGTATGGGGAGGGCGATGATGAGGAGGAGGTGGAGAAGGAGGAGGAGGAGGAGGAGGAGAAGGAGGGGGGGGGAAATAGAAGAAGAGGAAAAGATGGCAGAGGAGAGGGCGATACGAGGGTGTTTGCCATGGCCGGGAGGAAAGGGATAAGGGAAAGCTAAACAGATTATCATGTGGGGTCCTTCCGTCGGAGTAATTTTTTATTTAATCGCTTCGCTCATTCCGCCGGCCCATATTGTCGCACCGTTGTGGACTAGCCGAGTTTTGGGGCCTCTTGGGGGCCGTTTTGGGGCCTCTTGGGGCCTCTGTTGGGCCTCTTGGGCGCCTCTTGGGGCGTCTTGGGGGCCTCTTGGGGGCCTCTTGGGGCCTTTTTGGGGCCTCCTGGGCGCCTTCTGGGGCGGAGGGCTCGATTTTTCAGTTCTCGGTTCCCCTCTTGAGCCCCTCTTGGGCCCGTCTTGGGGCCTCTTGGTCCGTCTTGGGCGGCACTTGGGCCGTCTTGGGGGCCCTCCTGGGCCGTTCCGGGGCCGTCTTGGGAGCCTCGTGGGCCGTCTTGGAGCGGTCTTGGGGGCCTCTTGGGCCGTCTTGGAGCGTCCGGAAGCCGAAAAAGCCAGAACGCAAAAAACATTGAAAAAACAATGAAAATCAACGATTTTGGCCTCTTGGGGCCCTCTTCGGAGGCCTCTTGGAAGGCCCTTGGGGCGTCTTGGAGGCCTCTTGGGCTGTCTTGGGGCCCTGTTGGGCGTCTTCGGGCGATCTTTGGCCGTCTCGGGGCCCTCTTGGACCGTCTTGGAGGCTTCTTGGGGACCTCTTGGCCCGTCCTGGGGCCCTGTAACAGGGCTCCGGCATCTCTGGCCCGACCTTGCCGGGACCTTGCCGGGGTACTTTTCGCCCGGGGACCCCCAGGGGCCGCCCCGCGCGCGCGAACTAGAAATATTGTTAACCAGGTACCGGAGATCTTAGCACGCCCTGGCCCTTTGGGCCGGCGAATTGGTTGCCACCCCAAAGGTGAATCTACTCTGCCGCGTCCCGCCCCTACGTGGTAGGACTCGGGCCGGTCTTGCGGGGGTCACCCAGGCTGATATTTGATTGCACCGCTGGCGAATTCGGTCTCCTCCCGCCTCCCTTTTCATTCCTTCCTCCTCTTTGGTATCGCTCGTGCTCGCGAGGATTACTGAGCGGGTGCCGTCTAACTGGGTCGGCCTACGCCCGCGCGAATTTCTGTTTGGGCGTGTTCTCCCTCATCCTCGTCCTCCTCCTCCTCGTTCCTCCTCAGCCTCCTCCTCCTTCCTGCACTGTTCGACGGGGCGCTGCCCTCGAGAGTGCCAGGCACTCCGCGTGGTAGACGGGAGCTTCCCCCTGAAGTGTCTGTCCCGCCCGCTAACTTCCTTGATTCGGCGCTCCTGTGTCAGACGTTGTGAGCGATGCCGAATGCTGTCGCTCGAACTTCTGCGCGTTGCTCTGTGACTTTCTGAGCGATACCGGAAGTTGTCGCTCGAACTTCTGCGCGTTGCCGTGCCCTGCTTTGAATGGGGCCCAGGGGCATGGAGTGCTCGGAGGTCGTTGCGCATAGGAGGCTTTGCACTGCATTGGATGAGGATCCCAACCGTTAGTGGTGGAAGAAATAAAAGCGTTAGGTTTGTGAGGCTTTGGCGCGCTGGCGACGCCTGCGAATGTGAATGGAACCCGTGTAATACCCTCATATTTACTCCTTATCCTTACCTCTCCTGCGCCTGGCCGTTTGGGCTCAGGTACTGAGATAGATCGATCAGACCTTGATCGTGCGGGAGGGAAAGATATCCATCTATCCCTCCTTCTCTCTACCATCGGATCAGGGGTTCTGCGCCCTTGTACCTCAACCCCATACACAGGTTATCAGCCCTTTAAAGCTCACCCTCACCGACTCGCCCGCGGTGACCTCGCATGCGAGCCTGATGGAGCCACTTCGGCGCATGCGCCGCAAGGGTTCCATCGGCCCTTCGCGTCCGAGCTCCCCCACGGCCCGACGGCTCGGTGACGAGTTGGAGAGCATTAGTGCGGACTGTGTTGGTGTTCCAGATACCCCCCCCCCCAGCTCCGAAGGACCCGAGGCGCGACTAGCTGCTGAACTTCGCCGCAGCGCCGCCCGCGGGGGGACAGGAGAAGGAGTAGGAACAGGAAGGAAGGAGTTTCACACGCCGACCTTCGATCCTCCCTCCCCTTCCCCGTCGGGAGCAATCCCAACCGCGTCAGGCGAAAGCCTTACTGGTCTCGATACTCCAGGGCGCTTTCGCGCTAACCGCCGATGGACCTCAGGCGCTGGGACGCCCGGCCCTGCGACCGTCCCTGTGGCGGAGCACGTAGCTACCTTCGAGGAACTCAGTAGGCCAGTGTCGGCACAGCCGCAGACGCGGCACCCCAAGGTATCATCGGATGAGACACCACACACACATGGTCCGAGTCGCAGCTCGTCCGCGCGCAACCGCCGTGGAGCCCCAGGCCCATGCGGCGAAAGCAGGTCGAGCCCGCGCACTGCCTCTCAGAGGCCATGCACTCCCCGCGACAGGGGACACAGGGAAGCTGACGCTCCCCACCTCTCCATCTCAGACGACCAGCTGGCGGAGACGTCCGCCGCAGGTGACATAGCTGAGCTCAGAGACCAGGTTGAAACCTTCGTGTCCAGCCAATACTCTGGACTACTACAGAGCGTTCAGACGAACGCCACCGATACTGCAGCCATACGCCGCGATCTTGACGGCGCCTTAGGGATCATCGATTCCAGGATTGCCGAAGATCGACGCATCATAGGAGAACTGCAGTACCAGGTTGATCGTGAGGTGTCACACTCAGGTGAACGAACGGCGAGGGTCGAGCACCTGCGCAACTATCTCGCGCAGATGGAGCAACAGCTTGTGATCGTACGCGACACAGGCGTTTCCGCGGTCAGAATTTTACATGATGAGATCCACGACCAGCTCCGCAACCGACCAACTCCAACCGAGGCCACAGACCTTGGCGACGTTCAGTCTCAGATCAATGATCTTCGATCTTATCTAGACCACACTACGGCGACGCTTCGTGCCGAAGCACACACCAACTCGTCGAACCTGATCGACATGTTGCAGCGTACTGAGAGAGAGTCATCACTCAAAGGCTTGATGCGACCAACGCTGTCGTGTAGCCACTCGCTAACCGGATCTCTGACATAGGGCAGCGTTTTCCTGGTGTACAGGACGCCCTGGCAGAGTTGCGTGTCGGACGAGCCCAGACTGATCAGCTGGATTCTCCTCCCACGGTTTACGATTTCGCCCGCCTCACTGACAGGTTGCAGGAGGTTGAGAAGGCGGCGGACCACGCGCAGTTGGAGCTCTCCAGGTTATTCATGAAAGAGATACTGAGAAGGTGCGCGTAGAGAGTTACCTCGCACGTCTGGAAAGCGAAATGGAGGCACAAAGCGCCCGTCTCCGAGCATGCGAGCATCGACTTGATCGGTATTCACAACGTTCTCGGGATACTGATGAGTATACACGCCAAAAGGTGGGTCAAATACAAGAAGACATGACGAGCTGGACGAATCAGCTGATCGACCACACTAACGACACCAACATCCACCTTCGACCTGCAGCCGACCCGCACAGGCCGACGGCAGCGTCCGCCGAAGCACCACAAGCTTCCGCAGGACAACAACGACGTACGTCCCCAGGAGCAGCCTCCGCGGCAGCTTCTGCACAGACACGTCATGTGTCTCCTGTGCGCACAGAACCAACCACTGACGGTGCACCGATACCCTCGCAACCAGTGTCTGCGGTGTCGGTCCATACAACGACCCCTATCAAGGAGTCAGACACCGTCCGAGTACCTGTCTTGCCTAAGATCACGCAGCTGCTGGAGTGGCAGCAAAGAGTGCGGAAGAACTTCGGGGCCGCCTCAGGGCGACCATCCAAAGCATACGCCTTCCTATGCGTGGCAGAACAGCCCGAATGTACATTCGAGGATTTACAAGACAGTGGAGACTTTGAGAGCATCGATTGCAGACTCGCAACCGCTCTGAGCGACATCTTATCCTCAGACTTACGCTACCAAATCAGGCTCATCGAGACCAGAGAGCACAAAGCAGGACGCATGCTCAAAGGACGCCAAATCTACTGGCATATCCTGCAGTCCTACAAAGTGACAGAAGTTGACGACGACCTGCACGATTTTGAGCGCCTTAAAGAACTGAGGATGAGAGATGACGATTTGCAACGTTTCATTACAGATTGGGACGCCTTACTCTTGGAATGCCGAGAAGCACCCGATCCAAAGATATTGGAATCGTTATTTCGTACACAGATTCGTAGACATGCATGGATGAAACAAGACATGTACGAGTACCAGCGCATGAAGATGAGCGACCCGAATCGTACCTACGGTTGGCTTCGACAGCGTGTCCTGGACATACTGGAGATTAAACAATTGGAGAATAATCAAAACAAGCTACGGTACGAACATGAGACACGATCTCAGGTCAACGTGTGCGCTGCATGGAAGAAAGGCAATTGTCGCAACGGTGAACGGTGCAAGGCTTTACATACATATTCCAGGGATTGGAAGAACAACAAATCTTCCAGAACATCAACGGCTGGTGGCAACCCCCGCCGTAGTATGTCCACCCCTGCGAATCACAAGAAGCCAGCATCGAAACCATTCTGCTTCGATTTTGCCCAGCGCAACACATGTACTAGAGGTGATAAGTGTAACTTCCCACACGTCGCACAGTGCAAAGATTTCGCACAGACCAAGTGCACAAAAGGCGACAAATGCAAATACGCTCATCTTGCACCTGGTGCGAAGACTCCTGAACGAAGCCCGAGTCGACCGCGGACCTCCAGCCAGGATAGCCGTGGCCGATCACCATCCCGCGGATCAGGAAGCCAACGGTCTTCACAACGCGGGGGGTTTCGCTACGCAAGCGATTCACGACAGGGACGTGACAACCGACGCCAATACGACCGATCTCGTTCGACATCTAGGAGGTCCCAAGACTCTCGCAGCCAATCGAGAAGTCGTTGCGACAGATCTTCGAGATCTACCTCCCGAGGACGAGACAATCGTGGCGGCGGACGCGGCAGTCCACGCGGCCGTGATAGATCACATGGTAGTGACAAAGGACGTGGCAAACGGTATCCGAGCCGCGGATCGCCCCGTGGTTCACCCAACACCAGAGCACGTTCTCCTGCCAACTTTCGACGTTCACGCCGTTCAGACCGCAGTTACGTCATCCGTGACAAGACCCTCATGGCCAACACTAAGGCCACAGTGACATCTACCAAGACACGTCGTCGGATACGCTTCGACGTGCGCAACGTGGACTACTACTTCCATACCATATCTGGCAGAGCCAGACTGGACAGATGGAAAGAGCTGCCGAACGAGGGTGACATCGTCAAAGTACCAGATCCATTACCACAAAAATGGTGGGATGACAGTGCAGATGCCTTACGAGAATGTCAAAAAGAGGCACAACTATGGTACGACGAACTGTATGACTACCGACACAACAAAGAGTCGGTGGCCACACCAACTGCGATCCGAAAGCATGACGACACTGTCAAGCAGTCATCAAAGACTGACCAGACGACGACAAAGACAAAGCAAGTCGACCCTCCACGTTCGACTGCAGCATTGACAAGGTCTTGGGTTCTCGACAGTGGTTCTGCCCATCATATTCAGGGAAAACATGAACTTACGCAGACCGAGTCGGATCGCATATCTATTCGCGAAGAGCATATTCTGGAAACTGCAAATGGTGATCGTACCGTCAACGAGCACTACGACATACGGCTACCCGAGGTTGGACTGCATAGTTCAGCCCTTGCTTTACCAGACTGCCCATCATTACTATCAGTTGGAAAATTGATTGAGGTTGATGGCTTTCGACAGCTTTGGGATCCTGAGCTGGGCTACATGCTTCAGGATCCGGGGGGCCAATGGTATAAGATTCCAGTCAACAATCGAGTGCCAGAGTTACGACTCGACGACTTAACACGGATACCACCACCACGTTTATGCACTTCGTCAGCACCCCGCCGTCGTCAGCGAAAGCGTTCATCCGCCCGCTGTAACGACACTTGTTGGTGCTGCAAAACTACAGAGCAACCAACCACTGCAGACGAGCTACGGCCCCACATAGGGACCTGCCCCAAGAGACCACATGTCGGAGAGGGAGGAGGAGCACGGACCATCACGGTCGAAGAACCTCCCGACACAAGCACAGACGAGCCCAACGTGGACACAACCACCGACTCGCCTACGTCTCAGACGCAGTGTTCTCCTCCACAATGCGGGGGGTTAGATAGAGCTCAAGCAGATAACGGCACACCGACAGAGACACCTACACGAACGCATCACGACAACGATCGAGTTCTACCCAACAGACACAAGAAACCGATCGACCCGATGCATTACATGACTCACAGCCCAAAACACCCTGACTGTGAGATCTGTTCTCGCACGATGGCACAGAATGCCCCGTGTAGACGACAGCGCAAACCACATCCACCGGCAGACCCCGCCGACGAGGATAACGCCTACGAGGCTTTTGTCCCGAAGAAGTTCGGCGAGGCTCTAACTGCCGACCATGTAGTACTGGCCAAAGACGATGCCGCGGACAAACATGGCGACAAATATGCACTTGTTGTCCTTGACAGATATACCGGCATCTTCATGGCCTACCCAGCGTTACACAAAGACGCAGCTACCACAAAGGCATCCTTTCAACAGTTCATCGCCGCGAACGATGAGGTGAAGCATATCTATACAGATAACTCTGGAGAGCTTCAGAAAGCTTGCCGCCAGCTGGGATGGAGACACGACACGAGTACGCCACATCGTCCGCAGACAAATGGATTGATTGGGCGCGTTGTCAAAATTGTCATTCTCGGTACTAGAGCTGTGTTACATATGTCTGGTCTGGGACACGAATGGTGGAAAGAGGCCATGCAAACCTTTTGCTGTGGACACAACTTTGTGCATACATCCACGGGCGTTGCCGCCCTCGACGAGGAGCACGCAGAAAAGACAGCTCGTGAAATAAGATTTGGCGAAAGCTTTCCTGGGCACTGCGTACCATTCGGTGCTCGGATCTATTGGAAATGCCTCAGCCCCGAAATTCGCAACGAGACTGCAAAGTTTAAAGAAAATACTCGGGAAGGATTATTCATGGGATACCACTTACACTCTGGTGGACGATGGTCAGGTGACTACCTTGTCTTGGACACGGCTACATACGCCAAGAATCCTGATGGTGAACTGTGTCATGTGCACAGAGTCAAAGACATCATCATCCCTGATGGCAAGTTCACCTACCCAGTGAAAGATGGTACTCTACGACACCATAACCCTGAGGCACACGACGAGGTGAAGGCATCTACTTCTCGTCCTTTGGGTGACAAGCCAATGCCTGATCCTCCACTTTCCTATCCTAAAGAATGGGATGATCCATCTATGATGACAACGGAGGACAACGCTGTTAATATCCAGACATCGGCCTATGCAGTTGCTGCACCAGCGCCGGAGCCAGACTACTGGGAACAGCGTGGATATTGCGTCATCAGACATATCCGTACTCCAAGAAGGAAACTGTTCATCCCGACGGACGACGTCATGAACATACCTGTACCTGTTGACCAACTCGACGTGACACGAGATTTCAAAACGACTTCTACTTTTGAGGGAGAAAGTAACTTCCGAGACGTTTGGGATGGTGTTAGCGCCAACGACCACAGGGAGTTAAGTGAGCCGTGGACAGGCACGATTCAGTTCTACGAGCTTCCAAAAATAACGCCAGACGGCAAAATGGTAGTTCGTGGACGCGAGACACGTATGCAGACTACTACTCGTCCTGATCACATTCTCCCCGAGCAGTGGAAAACACTTTCTCGTGGACAGCAAAAGAAAGAAATCGAGTACGCCAACGACGTTAAACGAGCTCGCGAGATTCGTGATCGCGCTGCACTAAGAGTGTGGACAAGGCAGGATAAACAGGTCAACGATTTCCGTACTACTACATCCGGCGGACCCACCTGGAATACTGTGGAACGACGGATTACATACGACACTGACAATGGCGACGTCATCCGCGACGAAAACGTCAAAGGCGTGACAAACAAAGAAATACGGTCTGCCAAATTACCTGGTGGGCCACGTGACATTACTACGGTACTGTACTACCGTCAACTACCACAACAGCATGATGGAGAAGAACGTGCTTTGGTTTTTGTGGACAATGAGGGAACCGACTTTGGGACTTTGAACCCGCTTATACGCAAGTTCACCCAGTCGGTAGTAATGCCAACCATGCCACGTGAGACCAACTACACGCCGGCACACAGAGATAAAATACCAGATTCAGCATGGTCACGCCCAGCGCTAGTTACCAGAAACCTGAGCAAGAAAGAAGTTGCCGCATAACCACGTGCACAAGAAGCCCTACGAAAAGAATACGAGAGATTGGAAAAGAAACAAACATGGATGTTGGAGACCGTTGCAGAAAAAACTGATATTGGGTCACAAGCTATCCGCAATGGAACAAAAGTGCATGTCTTCAACATCTTGGAGCTATCTTCAGTCAAACATGAGGAACTTCCTCCTGATCTACGTAAATTCAAGGGCAGAGTGGTGGTTCAGGGCAATACAGGCAAAGATGAAACTGGTTTGGCCGCCATATTCGCCGACGCCGCTTCCAGTGCTTCGCATATAGAGGCTTCCAAACTTTGCGATGCTACTGCGTTATTGCCGCAATGCGCGGGAGAGCAAAGTGACGCACCTGGAGCCTATACGCAGGCATTACTATACGGCGACGGACGAATTGATCCAGTTGATACTTGGATTACTATACCTAAATGGCGACAACCGACATCATGGTCAAAATACAAGAACCCAGTGTGCCGATTGCGATTGGCACTATACGGACACCCTCTCGCAGGTGTCTTTTGGGAACGAAAATGCCGTACATGCTTGGAAAGCGTCGGTTTCGAGCCTATTTCAGGATGGGAATGCGTATGGAGACGCAACAAACTGGGACTGATACTTTCAGTATACGTGGGCGATTTTAAATTGGCCGGCCCAGCTCATAATCTACAGACTGGCTGGGATTATATTCGCAAAAGCGGCATCGAATTGGATCCACCTACTCCATACTCACAATATTTGGGTTGTGGACAACAAGCATATGATGTACCGCAGAACATCTTCGACAAAAGAATGTCCACAATACGCCCTATGCTACCTGCACACAATGAGAAAGATTACAATACGGCCAAACACGTTCGTGGTATTCGACATGATATGCTTGGTTTTACAGATCAGTGTATTGAGCGAAACCTGGAATGCGCCTCCAAGCGCGCCCAGGGAACAGGGTCACGTCGGAAACGATCCGACTCGCCGAGGGCTTCGCGATCCAAATCGCCATCCTCCTCCGGGTCGGTCGCCAGACCTACCAGTGTGCTCAACGCACGGCCACGATCATCCAGTCCAGCAAAATCGGTCGACACGACATCTACCAATACCATACCCGCCACATACCATGACCTACCCGACGCAGAGACCCCTGGCATCGAGGACACCTCCTTCACTGAGTCCGACTATTCAGACGAGGGCATCCTCGGCCAGGACGCGGCAAGTGTACTAATGAAGATCCTGTACTTGGCACGTTGCTGTCGTTTCGATCTTCTACATCCGGTATGTATGTTGGCCAGAGAAATTACCAAATGGAATACTACATGTGACAAACGTCTACATCGGTTGATATGCTACATCAAAACGACGCGTACACATTGCTTACACGGATGGATAGGCGATTCGTCAGACAAGTTATCCATCATGCTCTTTACTGACGCCTCGTTCGCTGATTGCATTACATCATCCAAATCCACTACCGGTGTTTTTGCTGCGCTTGTTGGACCCAATACATTCTTTCCAGTCAACGCTGTATGTAAGAAACAAACGGTTGTTTCACATTCATCTACTGAATCTGAGATCGTTGCTCTCGATTCCGCACTACGACTGGAAGGGTTACCACTACTATCATTCTGGGAAGCCGTGGTGGGAGTTGCCAAAACATGCAAAGAGAAGAATACATGCCTGAGCTGCCATCGACACGTCGACCCGGCGATGTGTCCCACATTGGCAGCCAAAAAGAAGCGTAAACCATCGCCTCGCAAGGCGCCCCCTACACGGGGATCTTCTCCTAGCCGTAGGCAACTACCGCTAAATACGGATTTACTTACGCCTCCAAAGAGACGTACAATATCCCATGAAGGTACTGTACTACACGTGGATCCAGAGCCAGCTCCAGAGATCAGTGCACCCAAAGTACGTCTTATCGTCCTGGAGGATAACCAGGCCGTTATCAACATTGTCCAAAAGGGACGTACACCAGCACCTCGTCATCTTCATCGTACTCATCGTATCAATCTGGATTGGATATGCGAAACATGCCAACTTGAACATATCGAGCTTAAATACGTAGGAACAAAAGAGCAGATCGCAGATATGATGACCAAACATTTCGAGACAAAGAAAGCAGACCTTTGGAAGGATCTCTTGGAACACTCGCTTATCTTCCCCGTTACTCCGATACAATGTCCTCCGATACGAGGGCCTCGGAGGCCCGACGGCTTACCTCATGAAGCGGATCCTCCTAAATTGAATGGATGCCCAGACATATGCAAGATATTGCTGACGGAAAAAGAAAGATGGGGCGAGGTAGGATCAGAATGCGGATTTCAGTGCGTTGGGCAAGCTAATCACGAGGGACTATGTGCACGCATGTACCACATTGGCGTACCAGCCGCAGATATTGCGTCGCGCACACCTCGTTCACGCGCACGTTCACCGCACGGTAGACAGCCCCGCCATCCTCCCTCACCTCCACGAGATGCAGAGAGAGTTAGGACATTGATTATTCGTCCATACCGCAGCAATTTTACGACTCGAGCTGCAAAGCTTACAAGCATCCTGTTCGCCGCTTGCGAGGCGAATATAAGTGAGATCGGTTCTAATCCCGACCCCCCCATCCACGAGATGGATCAGGCACAGCCGCTCAACCTCGTCGGCTGGCCCATCGGCTACGACAAGGAGTACGACCCGAACGCCAGGGACGATGACCGCGTGGGCTTCGCGTACCACGCTCAAACTGGTCGTCCTCGTGATCCCGAAGATGGTTACATATACATACATCAACGGCGTGCTGATCGAAGCGGAGAGTTCGATCTTCGTGTACCCGGCGAATCCTCTATTCGAGAACTTGCCCGCTTCGCGTCCGTCGAGGCTAAGAAATGGGCCAATACCGAGAGTGGATCCGTCGGCGGCAACGCCAACTACGAGTACAACACGTTCACAGCTACGCCGTGGTTATCATTCATGCGTGCTATGTGTATGATTTCCAGCCTTTTTCAATCGTAATCCTTCAGTACAAGAAAGTGTTCGTGGACTACATGATCACTTGAACGCGGTGATCCCAGGATCGCACCGCAAGTGTCCACCAGAAAACTTTACGACAATGATACTGAAAACGGAGTGGATGATGATTCACAACGATTGGTCCAAAATTGGCAGTGCAGTACTGGGACAATACACCGAGGACAGCGTTACGGATACACAAAGATACTACAACAATGGTCTGTGTGCACCATCCGATGTATACCAGAATGGATTGGTAACGCCATGCTATGCTCCTAAAATTGATCGTGCAATGGCCAAGTTACCTACTCGTCCACCTGGCATCGCCAGGACATCGGATACATCTGGACACATCGGCCATATTGTTGAGGATAACTTGGTCACCAACATGAGAGCATTTCCCGACCTTAACCAAACAAACAAATTCCGCCGCACGCTTACTACATGGCTGACTGCGCGCGGAGGCTTTGGAAGTATCGGATCAAACGCCAAGACGGTGGCAACACCATCCGACCATCCGAATGGTTGGGTGGCGATATTGGACGACCCACAAGATACAGAACGTACCTATCGTTGGACACCATGCAACGAGGGCAACGACTTCTTCGGCGAAGCTGCTGGCCAGATCTGCTCGAATGACCCTGGCCTTACTCCTGGTAATGATGTTGACCCATTTGAGCTGGACCACGCAAAATACAGTGCTTTCTGTGGTGGTCGCTTGGTTTCTACCCTACTTTCAGATAATGGGTGGCACTCCCTCATACAAGAGGACTTGGGACTACTGTTGCATCACGCATTTGGGCCATCGGGTCACGCGTACAAATGGACAAACTTGTATACTGACTCAACATGGATCATGCAGCCCAAGAAAGGGGCCAAGAGTGCAAAACACAATAAGTATCCTACTTTCGGCATCGACGAGCTCAGCGCTGCCCAGAAGAGAATCGACCTCGCCAATGCATCAAATACTGCTCTCGTACCTCTATTTATGCCGTGCCTCAACCGCGCGGAATACATGGGCGGCGCTACTCTTGAGCATTTGTCGACCATTATCCGCGACGACATCATGATGTGGGCATTCTCCTTTGGCAATTATAGGGAATGGTTCAGACAGAATGACACGCCGATCGGTCAAGATTGCGTTCTCTTACCTGAAGCTGGTTATGAAGACATACGCTACGGTATGGAGGAACTACGCAAGCAACGTTTCGAGAAAGAAGATAGCCGTACCAACGCTATTCTCAACAATCAGTTTGAGAACACTCTCGAGCAGCGCAATATGATCAGGAAGATCCGCGAAGCCAGAGGCCTCATGTTCCAAAGCGACAACGCTTCCATCAAGAAGTGGCGCGAGTTGAATGAGACTATCTGGGATTACTGGGCCAATGATTTCCCAGCATACGTAAAACAAAGACACTATTGCAGGGGACTCAATGCCATGGTAGCATGGAGCGCGAACGACATCGCATGTGCCAATCATGGACAAAACACCATCGACATGCGCCGACACCAGAATCGTGCTCCTACTAACGTATACGAGCTCCAAAAGATGGAATGTGAGGGCGGCGTCCCGACGCTCATGCCCGTACACGTGCTCGTGGACGTGTCGCGTTTTGTCGACGTGATGCAGTATTTCCGCTGCCCCACGGTCATGGGACCTGGAAAAGCAGCGCAATGGGGCGTACATCCGAACTTTGATCACCACACGAGCGACCTGATCAATGTCATGCAGAACCGTGGTATCACTGTTCTTCCATCCGATCATTGGGTGGATACGTGCGATAGGATTACCCCACAGGCTTGGCACGCCAAGCAGAACAACCATAACATGGCAATGTTTACAACGCAGTTCTGCGACGCAGTATGCTATCGCAATTTCTGCGCCTTGATACAGTCTCTGCCTTCTCAGCCATATCCATTCAGGCCGCCATTGCTTACTGCTGTCACGGACGATCAGGCCTACACGCAGGCCAAAGAAATCATGGCAGCCCTCGATTTCAGAGAAAAGTTGACAAACGAATGGAAAAGAGACCTCAGCCTCACGACGTTGATGACACAGACGGCAAACGAGATGGCTCATTGTGCGTGGATGGCGTCATGTGCCGAGGGTACATTGCCGGCATCACTGCCTGCCGAAGCAGGCGACACCACTGAGCCTACTCCTGGAATGTCGACACGTACGCCAGCACCTGACCCTGGCGATCCTGACCAAACCCTTCCTAATAATGATCCATGGGTTATCGCATACAACGACTTATTCCAGTACCTCATGCTGTTGATCAAAGAATACCCTGGGGCCTGGGCACATTGGCATTCTCTTGAGAAAGATGAACTCCTACATCCCAAGGTCGTCAAAACTGTTGAAGATGCACATGCAGTTACTTGGGTTGTATTCGAGCAATTCTTACATCAGATCAAAGATTTGGATGGAGATGATAATGCGACCAAAGCAAGAATCAATATAACAGATTGTCTTCTCACCGCATCGGCCCAGCTGCCGAGAACGAGAAGAACATCGAGGCATGCAAAACATTCTTCAAGCAGAATGCACTGGATCGAGTTGCTTTGGGTCATGACCCTGATGTTCCTACATCCGTATGGAAGGCAGCCGCTGACGCAGCACAGCCAGCCCCACCAGGCCCATTGCCTGATCCACTGCAACCTGGACCGCAATCGATAAAAGTGTCGCAACCATCGACTCCAGAACCCAGAGCAGAACAACAACCAGCAGATCAGCCCCCAAAAGCTGAGGCGGTACCGATCCCTGACGACGGCACCGACCTTGAGGCCATGGAGCTGGAGGCAACTCCTGCCGAGGAGGAGCCTTCTCCACATGAGATGAATATATTGTCATGGCAGGACAGCTGTGAACGTTCCATGCACGAGGATACCAGCAAGATCGGGATCTTCGACAACTCATGCACTATTCGCGAGTGGAAGCTACAAGCAGGCGTCACAGATGACCATCCACACATGTGCCCAATGTTGCGGGGCACGCGTGCGACCAATGGATTTGCCTGCATGGGAGACCATGAATGGTACGAGCAGCTATGGCACGATGGTAGTGTGATTGCTCATGCGCCTGACATTGCACAGTCCGGTTGCTTCCCAGAGTGGAAATGGACATCATTACCACATTACGACGATGTACGTTATGGTCCCGAGCTAATTGAGGATGAATGGCTGGGAACAAACAAATACATAAGCAAAGACATTGCGACTATGTTACGCCATGAGATTCACTACACAAAGTTTTGGATCAACCAATTTCATGACAGACGTATCAATAGCTGGGAGAAAACAACAAAGAATGAATGGACAATTCCAAGCAATTGGAAATCCTTTAAAGAGATGGTCGAATGGAAATTCAGAGATCGCAGAGGCAAACACAATGGACCATCCATGGAAGCGGCAGTGGCACACTTTAAGAAAGACGGTGAAAATGATGGATATACCGATTGGAACGACTACTATCCGATATTCATTATTCGTGCGTTCCAGAAGCATATTGATTCGCAGAAAAACAGAATCGAGATATATGCCAAGCCGATCCCTGAGGGAGGTGACCCCAGCTCTTTTGACTGGAACAGCGTCATTGCTATTCGGTGCGTTGGTGGTCACAGTTGTGTCAATCCATCTTCCAAGCCATGGAATATGGGATGGGAGAGCATACAGTGGACAGATGTTAAATATCTCCATCACGGCACAGCATCCCGCGCTTGGAAGAACATATTGAAGACAGGGATCATTCCTGGATGCGTTGATCCAACTTCTCAGAGAGACAAATATCATAAACCATCACAGCGATCTGAGGCATTCTTTAGTTCTTGCACATATTTGAACAATGTCCAAAAGAATCCACACACTTCAGTGGAATCATACAAGTTCAATAACTACAAGAACGAGGTCGAGTTGGTGATCAACATGGAAATCGCCACAAAAGCAGGTTGCAGATTTTGGTTGGGTGCTCAGGGCGCTATCATGACAGAGGACGTGGTACCCGCTGCGGCAATTATTGCAGTTCGCCGCCTCAAACCACACCACATGCATTGCCAGCAGTTATGGCCAGATGGCGGCCCATGGGACTACCCGCCATTGGCAGCAAGAGAGCCATTGAGCAAGTGCGAGATTTGCGCCTGCCTTCCTGGAGAGCTCATCGACGACCCTCCTGGATTGGCACCTATCGACCCTGACCACAACATGGAGCCTCCAAGGACGACGTCAGCGTCAGCACCTTCGGCCAAGCTGGGGGAATCCCCTGCTGGCCGCACATCTGCAGAAGACGCCTTGGATGAACAAATAGTCCGCGCTATGATTCGGGAGACCAATCACAAAGCAGATGATAAAGACTGGTTAATTGCATTGTCATACTGTCGCGAAGCTCTTCGACCGATCACATCGAAGATCATGCAAAAAGATTGTGACCGTCGACCTGCATTTAATGATGCTCGAATGGGAGACTTCATTGTCGTCGAGAATTGGGGTTCTACCAAATGCTTTCATTACGACAACCACTGGCCCAAGGGCAATCACAATACCAAGGTTGCCTTGACCAAGGGACACATATATGGTCCAATCATCCATTTCGGCATCTTCGGCAAGTTCTTCGCGGTACAAGTGCCTATTCTGAACTACGGTTTACGATGGGTAAACATATGGTATAATGACAAAAGCATGCCCCTCAAGGGCGTTGTCTTTGCATTACCGATTCGTATCGAAGAGCACGCCATTGACCCAACGTACATGGAGACCGCCCTGAAAGGTCCGACATCATGCAGCGAAAAGATATTCCAGCACAAGACTGACGGCAGTTTACCAGACCTTGGCATGCCGAGCATTCATAGACCACGTATTCCGCGTACACCGCCAAGAAGGCCCGCTCCTCGGACACCCGATCCAGACGAGTTGGTGGCCACACCTGCCGAGGACAACGTTCATACGGGCGACAATCCTCGACAGACTGCAGCATCATCGCGTGATCCTTCGATCACCGTAATCGTGGACATATCGAACATAACGCTCACTGCTGATGAGAAAGCTGCGAACGACAACATGAGAGCAGACCTCTCGGCAGACATCCAAGCAGATGAGCAGATTGAGGCAAGCATCCTCGACAACATCATTGACCCGCCATCGGGCTTCCTTAACCATCCAGATTACGACCCCGACGAGGATTCAAGATGTATTAAACAGTCTGATGACTGCCGTGTGTATTGTTGGACATCGGAGCTGGTGGTGGATTCGCCTATGATCAAGATGAAACAGATCATCGAGATACACAGTGGCGCAGACAGAATTGTAATGGACAAAACTCAGTCACATTTACAATTTGAGATTCGATTTGGATCGAAAGCATGGAATGCGGAGTCATACCAATTGAACTACAATCATACCCAAAGTGGGCACGTGACTTACCAAATTGCAGCGCAGATCATTTCTTCAAAAAGTTGGTACACTACCTCGACCCAGAGACTATCGAGGAGTCGACCACAGGCATCTTTCAATGGATCTCCAACGTATACCAGAACATCTTGAAATATAGTATTGCGGAGCTTCCAGATTTCGCCAAAGAGGCCATCCATGAGAACCATCCTGCACTTCAGGCATTGCGTGACCTATTCAAAAATTGTACTGGGACATACGGTAATCCAGACTTTCCTGTATGGGAAGAGCTGGTGGAAACACCTGCTGCGCCTCGTGAGCAAGGCGCTGAGCAGGATATTCCCCAGGATCCAGGCAGCGTTGCGTCTGCAGCTTCCGATCAGGAAACTATGGTTCGTATCCTAGCCGAGCAGACGGGACTCAAGCGCGAGGAGGGCGACAACGAGGCTACCTTGCAGGAAAAAGCTCGCCGTCTTCGCGAGGAGAACGTATGCCATGGCGGTGCTGAGGATACGGACAACACCAAGATAGAGTACAAAGGACTGCCAGGGGAAAGATTGTCTAGGATCGAGATCGAGGGTTTAAGTAGATCGATCGCTTCCCGACCGAACACCGAGACCAATCGCGAGGCGATCAATCAGATCGGCCAGAGCCTCGCTCGCGGTCAGGACACCCGCTGGGGATCCCGCGATCACCTCACTTCGGAAGGGGCCCCCGAGACGATCTTGCATCCCACGCCGCTCTGTCAGAACTGCGGTCGAGATCTGCCCCTCGGGATTGTCACAGGTGACGGCGCACTTTGTGATATCTGTTGGCAGTACACCGTGGCCGTAGGCGCCACGGGTAAGAGCACCGCCACGCAGAGCGATCTCGCGTACCTCCAGAAGCTGACGAACTGGATCAAGGCGACACTCTCGGAGGACCACATCGCGAGATACATGAAGGACGGTGCGCACGTCATTATGACGGGTGCGCGATCGCACGCAGGCAACGAGAAAGATCAGTTGCGGAGATTGGCCAATGCGCCCAAAAGAGGCATCAGAAGTGGGTCGAAGCAGGTAGCCCTCCTGCACATGAGTGCAGACTGATGGGCGAAGCCGACGACGACCGACCTCTGTATTACCCATTCGCCAATCTCGCACAACGCTTTCTCAACGACCTCAAGTTCCACCACCAAATGACAGGTGCCCGCGTGAACGTCGGCAAGAAGCCCTGGACAGTGGAGGACATGCGCGATGCGTGGGACATCCTCGACGTCAGCATTAGGACAGGACAGGCTGGTCGGAGGAAATGGTGGCTGAACGAGGGGCGCATCGACAGGCAGACGCGGCAGGCCCGCGGACTGGTCACGGTTTCTCTCCCTAGAAGGGGCGGAACCCGTGAACAGTTCACTCAGCGTAAGCTTGCCGCGATTGCCAATGAGTTGTTGGGCTCCCTCGATCCAGCACATACCGACCAGAGGGGGGTTGATACAGGGATGAGAACCGATCCCGATACACAATCCCACCAGTCCGATGATGCCATGGGGCCGCCGCGCCATCCGCGGCCGCCGCCGCGCCCTGCTCCTGGCGATGCTGCTGCGCCCAGCGCCTCAGGCGCGACGGACTACACGCCCGCGGGGCCGCGTGCCAAGAGAGCGCGTACATCAGATTACGCCGCGTACTGGCGTGATGACCTTGAGGACAGCTACTGGGGCCTCAGGTACTGGAGTTACTACATCAACTGTTGGATCTACATCGCGATCAACAACGATGAGAACGTATACATCCAGGACATCACGCACAATGATTGGTTTCGCAACTGGATCCCGAGAACGGCTTGGGAGACATTCACGACGAGCTACGCGACGTACAACGGCCAGAGGATGTGGGACCGCAGGTTCTACAAGAACGGCGACGCGTAGTGGGTCGGCCGCAAGGCCCACCGTTCAAGGCGCGAACTTCAATATAACCAAAGTTCGCCTTGAGCGGTGGCTATTTCATATTTTAGGCCACTTCGTTATATAACAAAAGTGGCCACACACAAATACCTTTTGCGATCACCGAGGCAGCCTCCTAAGGAGCAACGCCAACGGGAGCCGCCAAACAGAATTTATACACATGCGTTTTCGTGTTCATCAACACGACATTTTGTCTGGCCAGACATTCGCTTTCACACAATGATGTGTTTCATTTCAAGATCGCGTTCGTCAACGTCATCTTAGCATGCATATTTTAACAGTTTAAACCTGATTGCGTCGAGAATAATCTGCTAGCTGGTGGCAACACCTGCCTCGCAAAAGCGAGGCAGTTTGCATGTTGCTTCAACGCTCAGATCTTCTTTCTCCGCCCACCCTTGTCTCATTCTTCTCCGCCCTCGAGTGCCGAAGCGCTTTGGGGGGCGCACCGAGGGGGCACCAAAGCGTGCTTGGAGAAGAAAGGGGGACTTAGGATGCTCCTTCTAACTTCACTTTGCAGCTGTGGCTTCGCTGATTTTAAGCCCAGCTGCCTTCTGACTTAAGGACTAAAGGAGTTCAGAGGTTACGGATTCCCTTCCTCTGTTCCCGAGTCCTGCCTTCACGGGCGGGATTCGGGACGGGGGGTGTGAATGGAACCCGTGTAATACCCTCATATTTACTCTTTATCCTTACCTCTCCTGCGCCTGGCCGTTTGGGCTCAGGTACTGAGATAGATCGATCAGACCTTGATCGTGCGGGAGGGAAAGATATCCATCTATCCCTCCTTCTCTCTACCAACGGATCAGGGGTTCTGTACCCTTGTACTTCAACCCCATACACAGCGAAGGCGTTCAAGATTGAACTCCGTATGATAGAACAACGCGGAAGCACCGAGGTAATTCAGACGGAATTTCAGATTGACGAACGGCGCGGTGTCAAACAATGTTTGTGCGCGCCTCGATTGCGAACGAACTTGCCGTAGTCTGTTGTGGCTTCCGGGAGACCTTTGTGCCATCCTTCTCATATGAGAATTTGGGGGTGCCCAGATTGTGACAGTTTCGTCCTCGTCGTCATCGTAACAGCGGAAGTTTGGCGGTGCCATCACCCACCGAGTGGCACATTCTATTAGAAAGGAAGGCGGGTCGACGCCCGTGTGAGTTCTTTCTGCAACACCAACTGCTGTGGGAAGTTGCATTTTTGATGCCATTCAGGTGCTAGCTAGTTTACAAAATGTGAACATAGAAGATACACATAGCACCCCAGAGTTGTCTTGCCTTGTCGTCGTCGTCTCGTCCTCCTCTTCCTTTTGTCTTCGCAGGCTGTTGTGGCACTTGGAGGTTCCTGCTGGGCCTGGCTTCCCTCACCGTCTGGTGGTCGCGAGCACGCTGCGGTGCTCACCGTCGCGCTGGTGCTCGGAAGATTGGACTCGGAATGAGGCTCGGACTGTACGACTACATAGCGGATAAGTTTCTGGCGAGCACGTGGGACGATCTGCGCAGAGAAGCTTCCTCCTCACCCTCCTCCTCCTCCTCCTCCTCCTCCTCCTCCTTCTCCTCCTCTTGGTCAGCTGGTGAATCCGCAGATCGGACTCGGAATGAGGCTCGGACTGCACGACTACATAGCGGATAGGCTTCTGGCGAGCACGTGCGACGTTCTTCGCAGGGAAGCTTCGTCCTCCTCCTCCTCCTCCTCCTCCTCCTCCTCCTATCCTTCTCATCTTCATCCCCCTCATCCTCTTCATCATCCTGCTCTTTGGCGCGCGCACGTGCGAGTCGCGCTCCGGCCCCCAGGGTCCTCGACTCCACGCTGGCGCTGCCGCGCCCCTCCCCCACCCAGCAGGGGTTCTGCCTGCGCCCGCTGGGCCAGAGGAGGAGGATGAGGAGGAGGACAAGGACGAGAAGGCTGAGGAGGAGGAGGAGGAGCTTCATAAGGAATTGCAATGAGAAGCTGTGGTGGCGGACGAGGCGGGCGAGTTTCCGGAGGAGGCTGAGGAGGATGAGGACGAGGTGAGAAGGATCATGATGATGATGGTGATGATGATGGTGATGATGATGATGATGATGTTGTTGTTGATCTGATGTTGATGACGATGATGGTGGTAGTGATGGAAATTGTGGTGGCTTTGGTGATGACGATGATGTTGAAAATGGTGGTGATGATGACGACGATGGTGGTGATGATGATGGTGACGATGACGATGACGACGACGGCGACGACGACGATGATGATGATGATGATGGCGATAATGGTGTTGATAGTGGTGGTGATGTTTATGATGATGGTGGTGTTGATGATTCAGACGACGACGATGATGGTTATGATGATGCTGGTGATGGTGATGGTGACGGTGATGGTGACGAATACGACGTTCATGAAGATGAGGATGCTGACGGCGACGACGATGACGACGATGTTGGTGATGATGATGTTGGTGATGATGACGATGTTGATGAGGAGGATAGTGATGGTGTATGTGACGACGAAACTGATGATGATGATGATGGTGGTGGTGGTGGTGGTGATGGTGATGGTGATAATGATGATGATGGTGGTGGTGGTGTTGGTGATGCTGATGGTGATGATGATCATGGTGCGGATGCTGATAATGATACTGTTGTTGATGATGATGGCGATGTTGATCATGACCATAAGCATGATCATACTTATGTTGCTGATGCTGATGATTATGATGATGACGATTGTGACTATGATGCTGACGCTGCTGATGATGCTTGTGATGCTTATGATGATGATGCTTCTAGTGCTGATGATGCCGATGAGGATGATGCTGATGCTGATGCTGCTTCTGATGATGAGGAGGAGGAGGAAGAGGCTAAGGACGGGTATCGCGACTGTTCCCTTTGTTATATGGTCTGGAATCCGTTGCTTCTTGGCCTGCTCATCTCGCCTGTAAGCTTTAGGTGAGATCATCTTGACGATTGCCTGTGGCCGTCAGGCTGACACGTGCCCCCGAATGTAGGAAGCTGCTGATCAGACATTCATCTCAGAGGGGGTCGGGGGAAGTCGGATGGGAGCGGGACGCAGCGGGGAGGCCCCACCCACCCCAGGGCTCCTTTTGCTTCCACCAGTTGACCTCCTTCCTCGAGAGGGGCGGGGTTTGGCGAAGGACGGAGGGGAAGAGGATCGGGGACGTGGAGTGAGGCGGAGGGGGTCCGAAAAAGGCGACAGGAGCTAGCTAGGTGCGCTTGCGCCATATCTGACATCCTACCCCTTCCACCCATCCCTTTCCATTGCGCTGATGTGCTCGTTTTCTCTATCCGCCGACGGGTGTCCTGGAGGACCTGGAACCCTCCAAAGGACCCCATTGTGTCATGGGCGCTGCGTGCATTGGAGGAGGGAGTGGCGGATGAGCAGGAGGAAGAGGACGATGAGAAACGTGGAGGACGAGAGGGAACAACAGCACCAGCAGCAGGAGCAGGAGTGGGAGAACTGGGAGAAGCAGGCTGATCAGGGGAAGGCGGGGGTGGGGAAATGCGCGGGGTAACAACGATGATGAAACGCTCTTGTGAAGAAAATGCCCCGATCTGGGGCGAGAGCGCCATTCCTGACCGACTGGAGTCGAGCGCCGATCCTGAAAGGAGGCCAAGTTTGCAGCGGGAGCACAATTTATAGGTACTGGTCACTTTTCGATGGGAGCCAGCACAGAAGAAACATCAAGCAATATTATCCTGCGCGTGAAAACACGACGCGGGGAGAGAGAGAGAGAGAGAGAGAGAGAGAGAAAGAGAGAGAGAGAGAGAGCGAGAGAGAGAGAGAGAGAAAGTGATCGGTGGTTAGGGGGTGAGATCGCAGTGGAACGGAGACCCCCAACCGGGAAATCGTTTCGTTTCGTTCGAGTCGTGCGTGCGAGCGAGGCGAAGCTGCGTGAGCGCGCGAGAGGACTGAACCCGCAGCTGCTAGGGCGAAGCCAAGACAAATGATTCTCTCCCTCCCGCCCGTCTGGCGGTGGCCCGCGGTGTCCCGCGGTGTCTCGTGGTGTCCCGTGGTGTCCCGTGGTGTCCGCCGTTGCTAGGGCGAAGCCAAGACAAATGATTCTCCCCCTCCCGCCCGTCCGGCGATGGTTCGTGGTGTCCCGCGGCGTCCCGTGGTGTCCCGTGGTCTCCCGTGTCGTCTGCCGTTGCTAGGGCGAAGTCAAGACAAATGATTCTCCCCCGCCCGCACGTCCGTCCATCCGTCTGGCGGTGGCTCGCGGTGTCCCGCGGTGTCCCGTGGTGTTCCGTGGTGTCCCGAGGTGTCCCTTTGAGTGAGATCGATAGTGAGATCGATAGTGAGATCGATATTGAGATCGATTTTGAGATCAAAACTTAGATCGATGTGGTGCCCCGAGGTGTCCCGTGGTGTCCCATGGTGTCCCAAAAAGTGAGATCGATAGTGAGATCGATAGTGAGATCGACAGGTGTCACGTGGTGTCCCGTGGTGTCCCGTTGAGTGAGATCGATAGTGAGATCGATCGTGAGATCGATAGTGAGATCGATGTGGTGCCCCGAGGTGTCCCGTGGTGTCCCGTTGAGGGTGATAGTGAGATCGATGGTGAGATCGACAGCTGTCCCGTGGTGTCCCGAGGTGTCCCGTGGTGTCCCGTTGAGTGAGATCGATAGCGAGACCGATAGTGAGATCGACAGGTGTCACGTGGTGTCCCGTGGTGTCCCGTGGTGTCCCGTTGAGTGAGATCGATAGTGAGATCGATCGTGAGATCGATAGTGAGATCGATGTGGTGTCCTCAGGTGTCCCGTGGTGTCCCGTGGTGTCCCGTGGTGTCCCGTTGAGTGAGGTCGATAGTGAGATCGATAGTGAGACCGATAGTGAGATCGAGAGGTGTCCCGCGGTGTCCCGTGGTGTCCCGAGGTGTCCCGTGGTGTCCCGAGGTGTCCCGTGGTGCCCCGTGGTGTCCCAAGAAGTGAGATCCATAGTGAGATCGATGGTGAGATCGACAAGTGTCCCGTGGTGTCCCGTGGTGTCCCGTGGTTTCCCGTTGAGTGAGATCGATGTTGAGATATATTGAGTCAGATGTTGGTTTCCCCCCCCCCCTCTCCCCCCCCACAGCCTCCTTATCACCCGAAGGGTTGTCGTATAGTACAGGTACGTGTATATATATATAGAGAGAGAGAGAAAGAGAGAGAGAGAGAGAAACATCTTCCGCACAGAGTCAGGGGAGAGGGGACTCAGATTGAGCAGCTGCAGGGGGCACCGGAGGGCGACCAGGGTAGAGTGGAAGGAAGAGGTGGGAGCGAGCGGTTGCTAGAGGGCGGGGCAGAGCAGGACCTTCAGCACTCAGCACCAGCAGCAGCATGACGCGCACGGGGGGGCGGGAGCTGCAGGGACAGGGGCAGGGGCAGGGGCAGGGCCGGGAGGGGTGGTCGCAGGAACTGGCGATTGGCAGGAACACCGGGAGCATCAGCAGGGAGTGACGAGTGTTCTCACCACGTGCAGAGCAGACCGCAGGCCTCGTCACCCATGCGCACCTTACGACCCTATCCCTCAGGACCCCATCTTCGGACCACCGACTGAATGGGCAGGACAAGGACGAGGGCGCAAACGTTCCTGGCCGCAACTGTCCTCACCTTGAGGGCTCCTGTGTTGCCCACTCCCATCTTCGAACCACCGACCGGATGGGCAGGAGGAGGACGAGGGCGCAAACGTCCCTGACCGTGACTGCCCCAACTTCGACGATTCGAGAGCTGTCGTGCTGCCCACTGGAAGGGCAGGGCGAGGACGAGGACGACCGCGGCGTCGCGCCGCTCCGCAGCCGCGCCGGCCTCCGCGGGCGGGGGCCGCTCGGGGATGGCGGCCCGCCTCCGGCGGGGCCGCCATGACGCGCGGGGCCAGCTCGGGCTCCTCGTCCGAGAGGCCCGCGGCGATGCGTCCCCTGAGCCTCCCCCTCATCCTCCTGGTCCTCGTCCTCGTCCTCGTCCTCGTCGTCCTCTCCCCCGTCTGTCGCCATTCTGTCTCAAGTATGGTGGTATGGTGGTTCCTATGTGAACGAAGTGGGTTCTCTAGTCCGCGACCGGCTACCATCCATCATCCAATTCAGGCCACCTCAAGCGAGCTGCGCGCTGCTGATGGCCAGCTTCCTGCCCTCGCATGTACTTATAGTTGCGGATGACAAGCGGTGCCAGTAACAAGATCAGTCGACACGCCCAGCGGCGTCGAGCGGCTGCAGCGGACAGGTGTTGCAAGTGGTACCTTTATCGTGTCTCGAGGGCGGCCTGGTGGAACAGGGCCGACACAGCCAGTTGTCAGAAATGCGGGGTCGCCAATGCATCCGCCAAGCAAGTGGATGATGGTAAGAATTTGTCTGGTGGAGGTGCAAAGGCTCCGCCGTGGCAGTTGGAGAAGCAGCTGGAGTTTAGGCAAAAGCGCCTGGCCGACGCCAAACGCAACTTGTGCCGTTGGACACCCAAACTTGAATGGCGGGGCAGTCCAAAGCATGTGAAACGCTTGTGGGACACGCTTGCAGGGGCGCTTGAAAAAGAGGACTTATGGCGTCCGCTTGCGTCCAAAACCCGGATAGCAAGGCAGGTCTGTTCGCGGGTGCGTTCGCGCGTTCTCCCGCCTGTGCGCGTGCGAGCGCCGTGCGCGCGGGAGTTTCAAAATCGTTTCGACGGAGCTGCGGGAGGGCTTCTGGCACGCGCACTGGGAACGAGCAGGAAAACGCTTCCGGGACACAGTGCAGGCTCAAGCAACTTGTTGCGGGGGGGCCTGCCCAGGAGCTGTGGGACGGAAGTTGGCGAAGCCTTTCCTGCCGGGTTTTTTTGTCGTAGGAAGTGTTTGAGCTCCCACAAGGAGCAATCCGGGAATGAGGGGGAGCGGTGGTTGAGAGCACATGGAGTTCGATGCGGATTGGAGCAATCCGCGCGGGCCACCAAAGTCCGCGTGTTCCCTTGTTGGTAGGGGGATTTTGGGAAGCGGAGAGAAGACGACGCGGCTGAGCCCAAGTCGCCGAAGCCAGTCCTAGTGCAGCTACGGTCCTTTGCTGACCAGCCGCTCCAGGAGCAGCATAATGTGGTCAAACACGAGGAACTGTTAGCCAAGGCGCAGAAGGATTTGGAGAAACCTCAGCCCACGATCGCCGAACAAAAGCGCTTCACTGTGGAAGCTGAACAGGCGACTTGGGCCACCGCGGACGAGCAGACAACACTGGCCTCGGCAGTGCCCCTGGCCCCAGTTCTTGGGAAGGGTGCAGAGTCATCGGAGGCTGTCGCGCTTTTCGGCATCACCTATGGGTAGATAAGCAGTATCCTCGAGGGTCTTGGCAACGATGGCACCCTCGGAGCCAGGCAAGGGCAGGTCTTGGCGGAGGTCGCGGCGCCCGAGGAACGCAAAAAGGCGGCCCGAAGATAGTCAATTCCGAAGTTGCAGCCAGCCAGGATGCGGCAGCACGTCCTGGACTTGCTGAACCACCGCGCGATGGAGGAGGTAAAGCAGGAGCGGACCCTGGAGGAATCGATGCGCCCATCTCGAACGCTGAGGATACTGACTTTGACGATGTCCGTGGGTTCTCGGGCAAGGCAGGCATGGAGATCGACGTTGGGGCCGACGAGGCCACAGTCAGATGCAGCGCCACGAAGTTGGCCGCATGCATGGAACGAGGGAGATCGGAGAGGCGAGCCAATGTCCACCCTATATCGGTTTCTGCTGCGTGTGATTTTGCAGGGTTTGGCCGATGTTACGCCTGCGGTGGGTATGCAAAGTTCAGGCGCGACAGCTGGTGAACCCCTTTCTTCTGGATTGCTACTGCCACGGTGGGATCGCAGAGCGGCTATGATGATTTCCACTTCGGCGCGGCGGCGAGTGGGCCCTCCGTGGTCGAATGTCTTGGCAAGGACCGCGTGCGCCAGGCCGCGAACGCACGGGCGGTCGTTGCCCTGGTCCAAGGTTCGTGCCCTGCGCGCGCCGTCGACGGACGGAGTGCAGCCGCGAGAAGGGGACAGGCCGCGGCCGCCGAGTTATCCCTAGGATGGCAGGAGCAGCTACTTCCACTTGGGCGGACAGGAACGCGACGCGGCCGCGGCCGAGGGCCGCCGTGAAAGGGGCGTGAGACAAGAGACGGACGCGCGGGCGGCTGATGCCCTGGCCCGCGCTACCCCTGAAGAGCGCGCCTCCGACGGCTGGGGGGCAGCCGCGCGCGCGCCGGAGTCGGCTCTGATGGCGACGGCGCCGAGCCATTATTTCCAAGATGGTTGGGGGCAGCGTTGGCCCCAGGGTTTGGATCTCGGTGGCGATATGGGCTCGCTGGCCGCGGACGCGCGGGTGGCCGATGCTCTTTCCCCGACCGGCCTCGAGCTCGAGCCGCCAGCGGGCGGGCAACAGCCTCGATCGGTTGAGCGACCGTGGCCCCGCCCTACGGTGCCTGGCGAGAGATCCGGGCCGCGGGCGCGCAGATGGCCCCTTCCCAGGGCCCGAAGCAGCCTCCTGCTCGGGGAGTCACTTACGCGGAGCAGCCTCGCGCGAGCTATCGACCGAAGCCCAGGTCGCCAGACATGCCGGCGCGGGTAGCGACCAGAGCGCAGCAGCGAAGGGCGCGATCACCACCATCATGTGTTGAGAGAAGAAGCAGATGTCACAGTCGCGCACGCGTCGAGGCCCAGGTCGACCACGTTCCAGAGGACAGGTTGGGCGACGCCCACCGCCGTGCGCTGGACGTGGGTCGGCCCGGAGATCGGGTCTTGCCGCGTTGTTTGGCCAGGCGAGTGGCGCGCGCGCAGGTCTTGCGCCGTTGGCGACCGGGGGCGCGGCGGTTGCATAGGTGCTTTCCATGGGCTCCGCGTCCCTGGCCAGAGGGCGCGCCTTGCCAGCCCGTGTCCATTGGGGTGTTCCTGGTGGTCTCGTTTTCGCGTCAGTCTACCTGGGTGCGAACGAAGGGCGGGTTGCGCATGTTTGGATGGGCGGGCCGTCGGAGCCCCGCCAGAGCCAGCGCGCAGGCAGGGTCGGAGTTTCCTGGGCAAGTGCGTCGTTTCAAGGGCAGTCTTGCGCCGCGTCTTTACCAAGCTTTGGTATGCAAGCGCAGCCGCGCCTCCCCGCATCTGCCGCCGTGCCTGACTCCGGCGGGGGCGGATACCTTTTTCCAAGAGAGAGAGAGAGAGAGAGAGAGAGAGAGAGAGAGAGAGAAACAAAAAAAAAAGAACCCGGGGCGGGTTCCATCGGCCCCATCTGCTGGACGCGCGGGTTCCCGAGAAGAGTGGCACTGCGTCAGTGGCCGGAGCGATGGGGCGACCGACGGCCAGTCTTTGCGGGAGGTCTTGCACGCCGTTGTCTCGCAGTTTGAGTTAGAAATGCTTGCGCGCCCATCCTGGCCAGCAGAAAAAGGGAGGGTTTCCGAGGGGGGCTGGGCCAGTTGGGTTCTCTCTCGCTAAGCTCCAGTGGTACCCCCGGGCAAAAAGGACTACACGGCGGAGGCATTGGATATGAAGCGTCTTCCTGAGGCCCAAACCCTGGCGCGTCTCTTCTTGTTTCAAGGCGAGGTGGGTGGCCCACGATTGGCATCCCATCGGTCGCGAGACCCTGGGCCACTTATCGGAGGTATCCTTATCTAAGACCTTTACCATCTTCCCCAGGCTGAGAGGGCCCGGTGCGATGCTTCCAGGTGGGCCGCGCACCTCGGGAGGTCCGAAAAGGTTATTTCCATTCTGGCGGGGGCTGTCGGGCAGCAGCCTTCGGAGGGCCAGGCCGATCAGGCAAATCTTCAAATGCCGACCAATCACACGATTGATTCCGTCGTTTTTTTTTTTCTGGCCTCAGGCAGAGGATCAGGTGCTCCGTGGGCTTGATTCTTGGGCGTCCAGGATCTTTGAGGAAGGTGTTTTTGGCGTGGGGCTCCCCAAATTCGTGCGCGCCCTTGAAAAAGTGGAGAGAAGGGCGCAACAACTTCTGGATGAGCACACATACGAGGTAGCGGCAGCCTGGAGAGAATGGGCAGCCGATTTGTTTGAGAACGGAGCCGAGTGAGTTTGCGCGCAAGCATACCAAGGGCAGGGCGCAGCAGGATTGGGACCGACGCCAATATGTGCGGTTGTTCCGTCGCGACGCTCCAGGCATCACTTTTCCGACGTTGCCCCAGCCTCGCGTCCCACGAAGCAGAGCAATGCGCCATCGGCTTGCAAGGCGCAGCGTGTCGCAGGGGCCGCTCAGCAACATATCCTTACCGTAGAGGGCGGATTGTGAGAGAGCGAACCCGGACAATTTATTGTTTTTTGGTTGTCATTCTGTGCGCGTTCCGGAGAGGTCTTGGCCACTTCCTCAGGGGGTAACTTTCCGTCCTGGCTCCACTTTGGAGGTGCCGGGGCCCAGCAAATGCGCCCCGAGGCCGGAGTCGATGGAACATGCCCGGATGGAATACAGCCACATTTTCGGAAGTCTGGGCTGAGGGGCAAGAGTCTGGGGGCACGGCGCTCTCAGAAGGGCCAGGGTGCTTCCTACAGTGGACTGGCCGCCTGGAAAGCCCTACGCCTCACGCCTTCCGAGAAGCGGGGGGGGGGCCTTTTCAGGTGGCTCCCCCTCTCGCCGTGTCCCTTTCGGCCTTCGGTTCGGCGCCAGAACGAGACGGGGCATCGTCAGGGGGCGCTTGGTCCAGGGGTGGAAGCATGGGCCCCCGATCGCCCATTCATCGTCAATCGGGGAAGCGTGCGGCTTCGCGATTGGAGGCCTATAGCTGATTCATAGATGATATATCGCCTAAGTCATTGCCTCGCCCTCTGCGCCAGACCCCCCCCCCTTTGGCCACCCTCAGAGCAGGAATGAGGAGGAAGACGAGGAGAAGGAGGAGGAGGAGGAGGCGGAGGCGGAGGAGGAGGAAAAAGGAACGCTTTCAGGCGGCGCTGCGTCGACAGTTCGCTTGCGTGGCGCGCGCGTGTGTAAGTTTGCGAGGTGAGTTCGCCTATGTGCTACGCCACGTGGAAGCTCGCCTCAGCGTAGCCCGGCTTATTGCATCTCGACGATGTCGTCACCTCGCCGCTGGAGGAACAGTGTGCGTGTGTGGCGTGCGTTCGTTCATCAAGGTGTCGCCTGTATTTGATTGTGCCTCCTTTTGTAGGTTCCTGATGGTGGCGCATGGAAGCAAGACGCGCAAAAGGAGGAGGAGGAGGACGAGGATATTCGGAGGATGATGCGGATGAGGATTTTCTCTCGTGCTTGGAGAAGGGTGTCATTTGTAAAGTGGCAGGGCGGATCTGTTGCTATCAAGCACGCGTTGCGTGTCCCAGTGGAGGATTTTTGCGGGGCCCCTGGACTATCGAGCAGATCGGGCCCGCGACGACATTGTGTTGGGGCGTGAAGGCAAAACACAGCGAGCCGTTTTTGCCAAGCCCGCTGCCGCTGACTGAGAGAGGAGGAGGAGGGTGAGGAGGAGGAGGAGGAGGAGGAGGAGGAGGAGGAAGACGAGGAGGACGAGGGAGAGGAGGAGGAGGGAGGAGGAGGAGCAGGAGGAGGAGGAGGAGGAAAGGAAGAGGAGGAGGAGGAGGAGAAGGAGGAGGAGGGGGAGGGGGATAGGAGGACCCACGCGTCCCGTGCCCCCCCCCCCCCCCCCCAATGCGGGTGCCATGTTCTCGCGGAGATCGCCGGAGAGGGAGGGGGAGGGGGGAGGTGCAGCGACGTGCCGCCCCGCGGCCAGGTCGAACGCCTCCAAGGGCGAGGGGGCGAAGGCCGAGAAGGCGCTGGGGAGGAGGGCGAGGTGGGCGCGAGGGGGAAGGGAGGAGGGGGGGAGGTATGCAGGTAATTAGGGGGCGGAGGGGAGATGAGGAGAGCGTGGAGAGATGAGGTAGAAAGGAGGGACAAAAGGGGAGGAGGACACTGCGCCGAGGAGAAGGAGATATGATACTGGGGGGAACAAATTCGGCCGAGGAGGGGGAGGAGCAAGGAAGCCTCCTCCAACCTGGGCTTCGACAGCAGGCTGGCGTAGTCCGGCCTGCTGCGCAGAAAGCTGGGCATGTGGTGGCAGAGCTGGCCGATGGGGTGCGGCCACCATACGCTGCATGACCTGCGCGACAAGCAGTACGATGATGATGAGCAGGAGGAGGAGGAGGAGGAGGCGGAGGAGGAGGGTGCTCTTCGGTGCCTTCAAGAGAGTCGCAATGCTGGCGGATGAAAGTTCGGGCGCAAGCGCGTGCGCTCGCGACAGGCCCGCGCTGCGGCCTTTGCAGGATGAGGGAGAAGTGGATGGGAGGGACTGTGTCGCTGATGCCGCGAGGAAGCTACGCAACTTGCTTTCGAGCAGGCGGAGGAAGAGGAGGAGGAAGGGGAGGAGGAGGAGGAGAAGGAGGAGGAGGAGGACAAACAATAATACGTTAATAACCATAAGCATAATAAACATACCTAGAAGAAGAAGATGAGGGGGAGGAGGAGGAGGAGGAGGAGGAGGAGGAGGAGGCGGAGGAGGAGGAGCAGGAGGAGTGGGAGGAGGACGAGGAGGAGCTGGAGGAGGAAGAGGAGGAGGAGGAGGAAGAAAGATGAGGAGGGAAAGGAAGAAGGGAGTGATGGGTTGGAGAGGTTGGGGAATGAGGAGGAGGAGGAGGAGTAGGAGGAGGAGGAGGAGGAGGAGGAGAACGTCACCCGCCCGCCTCGGTGCGACCGCCCCGTCGCACACCCCTTGCAAAAGGTCTTCTTGCGCGTCTCGAAGCTGACCTCCCGCTCGGTTCGGGGGCTCGCCGGTGATTGTGGATGGAGCTGCCTCGGCCCCCTCCGGGGATGCATGGAAGTGTTGCGGCGAAGAAGAGAACCCCTGCTGACCCATTCGCAGTCGAAGGGGAGGTCGCTGCAATCTTCGCGCTGACCTCTAAACTTTGTCCTGTCTGCTCCAGGACCGATCCGCCGATTGGAGTTCCTCCTTTCCCCCCCTCCTGGGCTGTCAGACCAGGCGCCCGCCGTGATTCTTTGCTGACGCCCTCCAGAGAGGGCCCCGAGATGATCCACCCGCCCAGGTGGGATGAAGGGAGCGGGCCCCGGAGGGGAGCGGGGTTCGGGGAGGAAGCTGGAGGAGCGGCGGGGAGAAAGGGAGGGGAGGAAAAACGGGACGTGGAGGAAAGGAGGCGGGAAGGGAAGGGAGGCGGGGGGGGGGAGGGCGAGCGAGAAAAGGAGGCGGGAGGGCGTGGTCAGGGGCAGGGAGAAGCGGAGGGGAGGGAGAGGGAGCGAAAGGAGGGAGAGGAAGGAGGGAGGATCGTGGGGAAGGAGGGGTGAGGGAGGGAGGATGGAGTGGTGTGAAAAGGAGTGGCGAGAGAGGGAGAGAGAGAGAGAGAGAGAGAGAAAGAGAGAGGGACAGAGAGGGAGGGAGGGAGATATTTACAGGAGAGAGAGAGAGAGAGAGAGAGAACAAAAAAAAGAAAGAGAGAGGGAGAGAAAGAAAGGGAGCCGCCTGGCTGGCCGAAGGCCAAGTTGAAGGGCAAGGCGAAGGGCCAGAAGGCGACTCCCTACCGCCGCCGCCCTTCCCCTCGGAGGTTCCCTGGGCTTCGGGTGTGACCGGGTCGCAGATATCGCGGGGCAGCGCCAACATCGACTTCACGTAGGAGTGGCCCTAGGGGTAATGTGACCTTCGGTGCGCGGCTTCGTGGGCGCCCGTGGGGGCCCAACGCAACCGCGCAAGCCAGAACTGCCGCGCCGCATGAACGATCGGCGGGGCGCCACTCGACAAATCTCTCGCACCAGCGGGCAATTGTTCCACCAATTGGATTCGAAGGCCTCTAGTGGCATTTCGAAGGCGCTGCGAAGTCAGACGCTGCTGGGGGCCTCCACGAGGAGGTCTGGCACTGCCAGGCCGCATCGCGATGACGTCTGGCAAGATCCGGCGTCATGGTCAAAACTGGCCCCATCCGTGGGGCTGGAATATGTTTGACAAATTTTGGTTAGTTTGCAATAGTGAAGATCCCCTTTGGTTCAAAGCATGTTCTGACTTATTCAAGATACGTATCCAAAGATATTCACACACCAGACGAATTGGCATTTGGGCTGGGATTCGGGACTGCTTAAAACGCGCCGTCCCTCTCGGGAAACCACTGTGCGCGAGCCTGTTGCACCTCCTGCCGAAGAAGGCGGTGGGCACCACGGACGAGTGCGTCGCGGTGTGCAATGCGAGTGAGACTCGACCGCTGAGCGTGGCCAGCACAGAAAACAAGATCTTCGCCAGCGCGGTCCGGCCAATGCTGGAGCCCGCGTTGGCTTCCAGCACTTCCCGGGCCCAGCGCGGCTTCTTGCAAGGCAGGTCCGTGTTACACAACGCCATTGGCATGGAGGAAGCTATGTGTACTGATGCGATCGACTGCCCGGACGCCCTCGCGTTCTTCATGGAGTTTGAGGCCGCGTTCCCCTCGGTGGGGCATGGCTTCCTGCTGGAGCTGTTCCGGCTCCAGTGCGTCCGCGTCTTGTACCACCGGAGCGTCTGTACGATTGCCTTTAGCGGGCCGCTGTGCGACGGCTTCGTGGCCACGCGGGGAGTCAGGCAGGGCTGCCCGCTCCTTCCTTTGCTCCTCGCTGCTGCGTCCGATCTCCTCCTCGAGCGGGTTCGGCGACTCTGCTGGTCTCTGCGCTCCGCGCGTGCGCGGATGACGCGGCGGTGCCGTTACACGGCGGGCTCAGTGTAGTCCTTGTGCTGGCGCCCATTTTCGAGGAGTTCGTCCCGATGTCCGGCCTCTGGCTCAATGTCGCGAAAACGCTCGTTGTCCCAGTTTCAGATTTCGACCTCTTCATGTTCCCTCTTCTGGCTCTTCATGTTCCCTCTTCTGGCTCTTGGAGGCGGCGGGCACCGTCGAGGCGGCGGAGCGGGCGCGGAGCCTCGATTCGTCGTTGCTGGGCGCGGGCCCGATGGACGATGAGGGCAGGAGAACATGGCAGCTCTGGGCGATGACGATTCTGAGGCCTGCGGGCAGCCCTGCCCGCGTGCACGCCCAGGTCAAAGTAGGAAGGTGGGCCATTGACATCGTCCCGCGGCGCCGGACCGACCAGAGGAGTGCAGTATCCCAGCTGCTGGCGCGCCAGGCCCACGCCGCTTTCGCCCGCACGGCTTTCAATGGGTGGTGCGCGGCGCGGCGTTCACAGGGCAGGCCAGATTGCCTGCTCGGTTGCGGCCGCAAAGATTATTCCATCGAACAATACGCCTCTTCTGAGTCATACCGTTCGTGTCGCTCGCGCCACGACGGTTTGGCACGGCCAACGCGTGCGAACAGATTGGCATGCTTCTAGGATCTCGGGCACCCCCGCCGCTCCCGGCGCGACGAGAATGACGCGGGAGAGGCGACTCTTTTACGAACGCTCGCCGTGTTCGCGGTGTACAGAACCCATGGGGAGGCCCGCTGTGGCGCTGCGCCCGCCGGAGCTGTAGCTGCCGCTTTTCTGGCCTACTGCGGGGAGGCGCCCGAGGCCATCCAGCTTTAAAGTCCATGCTGCGCTCCGCCTAGATGCGGCTGCGGGTTTCGTAGCCTTCCCCTCCCCTCCCCTTTTCGCCGACATGTGTTTCACTTGCGACGTGTTCGGGTTCTCCCATTCAGTATATTAGTTCACGCAGTGTGATTTGCACTTGTGAGTTCTCGCTGAAGCGAATAATTGCCCGAACTTCCGCCCGGAATTTCGGCCAGAATCGCCAGACATACGATCTGTGGACGATCGTGGTTCCTTTCACTCGGCAGATTTTGGGCAACCACGCGATTCGCTATGATACGAATCCGGGCCATGCTTGTATCATTGTATCATCTCGCTCCTTCTCGTCCTCCGCCCTTCGCATCCTCCCCCCCTCTTCTCTACCCCGTCTCACCGATACGATGTGAGGTAATTTCGCATCGCTCCGCGTTCGCACGATTTTGCTCGGTGACCGTTCTCCTAAGCAGTGGCGGGTGCCAGCGCGCAGTTTTCCTCCCTCCCTCCTTTCTCTTGTTCGTTCCTCCTCGTCGTCGTCCCCTTCTGCCTTCTGCCCGGGTCAGGGGCCACTGTTGGTGTTGCAGCCCTCGCTGGTGTTATAGTGCAGTCTTTCCCCACGCCCTGCGGAGTGATCTCCTCCATCTCTTCGCTTTGCGCTGGGCTGGGGGAAAACACTGCAGGGTGTGACGCTGCCGTCGATGGGGCGGGGCCCAAACCTGGCGCGCTCTGATTCGAGCGCAGTCACGCGATACGTCAGCCGACGCGAGGCCAAGCTCACTTCAAAAGAAAAGTCTGCCGACCCCATTGGGGCCAGCACCACAGGTCACTCAAGCAAGAAGGGTCACTCATACGTGTAGTCGACAACGGGGCCTCCCAGAGATCTAGCCTTGAGCGGCTCGAAAAAGTCGGGGCGGCCAGTTTTTCGCAAGTCTGGTTCTCTGGAGTCCGCTTCCCGGCCGGGTATCTGGGCCAGACAATCCCATATGATCACAATGTATGGTTGAACCAGGTTTGCGAGCCAGGTTGAACCTAACCCCCCGCTCCCCCCTCCCCCCGCTGATCCGGCTTTCTGAGCGCGGCAGGCAAGGATTCGCGCCCTGGCCCTACTGGCTGACCAGAGTTTGCGCTGAGCCAGGTTGGTGCGTCCTCGAAGCGGTTTCGTTCGTTGATGTTTGTGGCCGATTCATGCCTGTTGCGTTTTCTTGCCGAAGCCTGGGACTGTCCAGAGCGGCCGCTTTAGTACGGCTCCCGAATAACAAGCCGAGAATCTACACACCTGGGCGACGTGACATAACTTTAAACTAGTAGGTACCACCCTTGGTGTCCATGGTGCCATGTCGAGAAATCCCCCCAGAACCCAGAAGATAATCCAGAGGGTTACCGAGCAAATCGAACGGTGCACCGCCCCGTCCCAGCCACATCCATAAGTTGTGTTCGAGGATCAGGGGGCGTTCCACCAATTCTTCAGTCGCTCATGTGAGTTGCGCTTGCTCAAGTAAGCGATTGATGCTTTGGTGGAGCGCCCGCTGACCCCAAGACGCGGAAATCTTGGGTTGGTGTTGGCTCCCGTGTTGTGTTTGCACTTTCTTGGGGGGACTTCCGCTCGGGGGCCGTCGTTCAGTTGTCGTCTTGAAGCCGCACGTCCTGAGTACTCCTGGGGCGGTGTGGCCCTCAGAAGTGCCTGGGGCCCTCTCGCGTGTCCTCTGCTGTCCAACTCGACTGCAATCACGATGGGCGTCCCTGCTCCAGTCAGGGCGCGGGGACCCTGCAGAGATCGGTCCGCCCCGAGAGGTCCAGCGCAGAGGTAGCGCGCAGGTAGGGAGCTCTGCAGGGGAGTTGGCCCTGATCCCACGCCGTTCTGCCGACCACCGAAGGGTACGATCAAGAACTTCGGACTGCAGCCAAGACGCGGAAGTCAGGAACAGTCTGGGTTCGGAATGGCTCGATTTTTTTGGGTCCTTCCATGGCTGCTCCTCTAGCCCTCCTCGTATACGCAGGCGCTTTTGGAGCCAAGATGGGGCTTCGTTCCTTCTTGACTGAGCGAGCGCCACCTAGGCTGCGAAGGGCTGCCCGAACGCGGTCGGGCGCGGGAGGACGACGCCAAGGGGCGGGGGAGATTGGGCAGGGTGTCAGGAAGTCCTCGTGGCCATCTCAGTTTTGGGCCCCCCTTTTCAGTCGGAGGTGGGTAGACCTCCTACCCTGACACGTCGATTCAGGAATTGGCCGTTTTCGGTTCGCGAGAGGGCGTCGCGGCCGTCATTTTTGTGGGTCCAGGTCCGTCGGTTTCGGTCCCAGGCCGTTGTCATTAAGGAGGTTTGTCCACCGCCGATTCAGGGTCTCTTGGAGGGCTTTCTCTTTTTGGCATCTCGCGTCATATCGTGAGCTCCGTGTGGGCTTTCTAAGCAGCAGGAGGATGACGCAGAGGCGAAGGAGGAAGTTGGGACATAATTTAATGGTGGGGGGAGGATGAGGAGTATACCAGCCGTAGTATGAGTAGTGGAGATGAGGGGTTGTCAGAGCATGGGCTTCGAAGTTGTCGAAGGGCCAGTCTTGTTTTTTCCATCATGGCATTGGCAACGTCAGGAAGACGCACTCCGTGAACCCGCAAGGCCAGAATCAAATAGTTGGCCCCCAGGGGGGGAACTAGCACGCAAATCTCACGATCAGTCATTGTTTGGGGGTTGGCGACATTCGGGCCTTTCTTGTGGCCCTCGCGGGAGTGTGCGGTTCGGCCCTCTGGGGCTCTTGTGGGGCTCTCTTCGCACCCGTTGGGGCCATCTTGGCGCCCCTTCTGTGACTTTGGGTCGTCTTTAACGGTTGTTTGGCGCGTGGGGTAGTCTTGGGGCCGTCTCGGGGCGGTCTTGGGCAGTCTTGGGAAGTGCTGGGAAGTCTTGGGCCCATTTTGGTGCGTTCTGAAGGTCAGCCGGGAGTCCCTGGAGCCATTGTGGCCCATCCTGGGCCTGGGCCCTTTGGGGCAAGCTTGGCTACCGGGGGACGTCCGAAGAGGCTGCCCTGACCCCCGTCGAGGCGTCCGAGAGCGGTAAGGCGCGGTGGCAAACATGAAGGGGAAACTCCAGAGAAGTTTCTAACAAAATAGGTGTGTGACAATGTGAGCTTCTTCTTGGGACTCTCTTCGGCTTTCTATGGGTCTATGAGAGTCTTGAAGGGTGTCTTGGGTATGCTGGGGGCGTCCGAGTATTGATCTGTAGGCTCTGTGAGGGCCTGGAAGGTGCGTTGAGGAGCGTGTCGGCGGACCCCCCCTCAAACACGATCCTGGACTCACCCGGAGGGGGTATTCGATCGGAAATGGTTGTTTACCGTGTTGCTCCGCCAGTTCTGGTCCTCCACGCTTGGTCGCGACACGCTAATCACGTCCGCGTCCCCGAGCACCAATGTCCCTAGCTTTCCTCAGCCTCCCGTCCCGCGAAGCGGAGCGACACGCCAGCAGCTCGCAGGGCATAGCGTGTCGCCAGGGCCGCCGCCGCGACACGCTAAGCGGGGGGGGGAGATAGATCGCCAAACATCTCACACGCACTTACCCCAGGCAAGTTTTCGCTATTTTCGGAAGCGTCTGTTGGGCACTTCCTCGCACTAGGGCCGTCAAGCAACCGATCCCGATAAGAACGACTGGCCTCAAGGGAGGTGTCAAGGGCTCGAGACGCCACAAGCTTGATCAGACATCCGACGACGTGACACGTTCAGCCGGCGGGTCCCTCGAGGTCTCGGCACTTTCCCCGGGGGCTTCTCGCCAAAGATCCATCGTCGGTGTCACCCCAGGGCTCGAAGACTGCCCTTGTGGTTGAACGCATGGGAAAGAGCACCGTCATTGAGCATAGCCAACTCTGGATGGCGTATTTATCAAGGGGGGGGTGATTGACCTTCCGACGGAGCTGGCCCTCCCCCCCCCTCCTCCTCCACCTCCCCCTCCCCCTCCTCCTCCTCCTCCTCCTCCTCGTTCCCGTCCCCCTCACCCCATCCCCAAGTCACCCGTTCCGACAGCGCGTGCCCGACGAGCCGTCCGAGGCCTGGGCCGCCTCGGCCCGGCCTGCACGCGGCCGCCGCGGGCGGGTTTCGGCCGAGGGCGCCCCCTGTGCCGGAGAGGCGAAGAAGGACGCGAAGCCGCCCGCGTCCGCCTCCAGCCAGGACGCGGCCACGGCCCGCGGCGGGCGAGGGACCAGCTACGGTCAGGAACTTTGGTGTCTCAGGGAAACGATATGGGGGGGATAGGACTTGGGGGGAGCGCCAGTTGCCCATCCATCGCCGAGAAGGGCCCGGTACGTAGCCCCACCCCGCCCAGGAACGCGAGGATGCGCTATCGGGTGCCTATCGCCGATGGAGCGACACGCTATCCGCTTGGCAGACGGAGCGTGTCTCCTCGATGTCGGCCCCTGGGGCCCTTTCTTGGGCCCTGGACTATCAAACATGGATCTGAGACGAAATGCTGCCCGCTCTGGAGAAGGGGTTGGGACCACTGGGGCCGCGCATGGGACAAAATTTTACGTCGGATGCCTGGGTGCATTCGGGCTTTGAGAGAACACTCGCCAAAACAAGTCGATTGAGGATTTCTGCACCGATTCACTCGACACTGGTATCCGCCAGTGTGCTGGTGTATTCCCTCGTCGGCTTCAGTGTGCTGGTGCATCCCCTCGTCGGCTTCGCTAATAGATGTGTGTGTGTGATCCTTGGATGCACTCGGTAGCTTTTAGACGTTGGCTAGCCATTCGGCCTGGGAGCCCGCGGAATGGGGTGCCGACTTTTGCCGCGCGCACCCGTGGATCTGCGCCTGGCAGTTTTCTTTCAAAGGCGCTTACAGTCAGCCCGTGTAGTAAGGATGAGAGCTACTTTCCAAGTTCACCCTGGCAACCTTCCCACTCGGCCCATCATTGGCCGCTTCCGCTGGCCGCGCTCCACTCGCACAGTGTCGACATGGCCATGTCGACATGGCCTTCCAAGGCCCCTGCATCCTTATCGTGTGTCCTGATTATATGGGTTGACTGTAGCCTGCCGATTTCTGACGATTCGACTTCTCCCGACTCTGCTGTCGACTTCCGCCGGTCCGATTTATTTCGATCGCCGATCCGACTTGTCGATTCGATTTTGGGCTCTTCTGCGCTCCTGGAGACTATGTTTTTATCCTCTGGCGCTGAACGGTTATTTCTGGACCACACTCCCACCCGCGGCAGCGGTCACGATCGTACCTCTTGGATGGGGTCTTGCCGGTGCTCGCAGTCGCCGTACTGGTGCAGGCTTTGCACAGGTGCTTCACCCCGCCCATGCGTCACTGCTACGGGGCCCCAACCCGCCGCCCGGGGGTAACAACTGTCAAGTGGAAACAATGAGGAACAGTCACCTGCAACGATGGAAGTCCCCGTCTGCTGCCTGCCTATTGGGGTGGCACTTGCGCGCGCGGTGGTTGCCCGTGACGGGGGCCGGTCGATGATCCTCCGAACGTGTGTTAGCCCAATGCGTGTTATCCTCCCTCAGCTCCGCCGATAACTCGCAGCTCTTGACAGTCATCAGTGCGAAGCAGCAAGTGTTGCGGGGCCTCGTCGGGGCCGCGCAGGAGTCATCCTTTCGATGCGGCTCGCCTCTTGCCTTTGCTCAAACATTCACCCTTAGCTCCTCCTCCCGTCCTTATCCTCTTATTTCCTCCGCCTCCTTACTCCCCTCCCTTCTCTTTCCCGCTCCTGCCCTCGCCACTCTCCGTCGACAGCTGGTGCACATTACCGACGTAACTTTCCGTTGCTGACGTAACCCTTTCCGTCAGTAAGGGTGGTCGTTGACGTAGAAATAGAGTAGCGTGTTCGGTCGTTCAGAGAAACCGACGTATCGTTTCCGTTAGTCACAAATTTTCCTTCGGTTCCGTCAGTTCCCTCAGTTCTTTGCGCGGTTTGTGGCAGAGTTTCGCTCCCGCGACGCATGGGGGAAACGTGTTTCTTCAGCTCATCTAATCAGAGCCAGCCGCGTGCACTTTATTTCGCGCTCGGCACCTGCGATCCACCAGCGTGCCGAAACGCGCTGTGACGCGCGCAGATGTGCGTTTACGCAACGTGCAACTTACCGAAGGGCTTCGCTTGACAAACGTTAGCGTCAACACACGTTCTGAGGGTCATCGAGCCGAGTCGGGGCTGAGATCCCGAGCAGAAGAAACCACATAAACATACTATTTTGCCGCTGTGGATTTCTCGGATCGGCGCTAGGGCCCCACTGGCGGCGCCTCCAGCGCCGACCATGGCGCGCTCCGCGCGCCAGAGAGGGTTTACCGGTGCAGATCCGAGAAATTCGCGCAGTGCTCCGACACTTCATTTTTATGCAGTTTTTTTCTTGTTTCTGGAGTTGCTGATTGGCTGCTGATTTGGGGGGGAGCCCCGAATCGTCCCGAGCAGCCGACTGGGGACAGAGTCGAGGCCCCAGACTCATCGGTAGGCAGCAGAACACATGGCGCCGTCGAGAACACGATTGATTTTTCCGCCCAGTTTCCGGCCCCCGTAGAGAGATGCGGTAGAGAGTTCCGGTTGTGATTTCCCTGCGAACGCTGATTCTCCACAACGCCAAATCTCAGGGTAAGCCAAAGATGTGAACCTCTCGCCCTCGCGGTGGATGACAGCGGATGCCGGCGGGAGTGAAGCATTTGCGGCCTTGCAGGCGGAATGTCGGCGGAAGTAAACATCAATTCTCTGAGAAAGCTCAGCTTTGGGATACGTTTGGGGTCGGAAGCTGGCCAGACGGGGCAGGGGCTCAACGGTGGAGGATCGCCGACTGGAGCCGAGTCCTCGTCCCGTGGTCGAAATCTCATAGGAATCGCACGTACGTAGACGTTCCCAGAGGGTGAAGGATCAGGTCGGATTTCTGCGAATGATTTCAAGTCGTTCATCATGGGTTATGATGGAGGATCTGCTGATGTGTAGAAGGATGAGTTGCCAGCGATTTGTGTCTGGCGGCGTGGCCCAGGTGCCCTTTTGCTTTCCGATTGCAATGCGGCCGTTCAGACGCATTGCAAACAGCCGTGCAGACGAGTGCGAACAGCAGAATGAAAGGGGCATCGAGTGCGATGTTAAGTTCGAATGCGATGCGAGCATAAGCGTGAATCGAAATACAGTATGCGCATAGCTGCTTGCGCGATTACCACCATCGGTAAAGTCCACATAGTAAGTGTGAAGATGGGCGTGGGTATTGCCATGGATGGCTTGTCCGAGCCCTCTGACTGGGTGAACCCCATTGGGGATACGCGAGGCGTCACTGAAAGATGCCTGGAGGGTGAACGAGCCTTGTCAGCCCTGTCTCGGGAGGGCCGTTCGGTCCAGAGTCCGTGGC